>PVIC010050480.1:0-12819 GCA_004025085.1 Thryonomys swinderianus
TTTTTTAAGTGCTGCAGGTTCTTAGGCATGCTTTTAAAATAGAGCCATAAAATTCATTAAACCTTTAGTCCTACTTCACCTGCACCATCTTTTGGGACATCTGAGCTCCCTCAAAGGCTCTAATTCAGCTGATAAACCAGGAGCCAGAAGTATATACATTCCTAAAAAAACAATAATAGGAGCCAGTAAATTATACGTACAGCAAGTGTTACAAAACAGTAAATGATGAATGATTGGAAACTATTAAAGCTGAGACTATCAGATCCAAAAATCAGGACTTATTGTGAAAAAGGCAAGAATAAAGAGTCACCTTTTCTCCTAATTAGTACAATGGAGAGAGAAGGATCATCCAGAGAGAACTCCAGATGGGAAGGTGAGTTAGAGTCAGGATAGGGATAACAAAAGACCTTCACAGAAACCTTGGGCCTCTAAGGGCTTGTGGTACTTGGTTTGGGAAATGTGTCCAGCCAATTGTGGAGCCACTAACTTTTACATGGAAAATGCCCCCTTTCCCTGCACACATCCAAAAACAAACACATCAGGTCGGGTGTGGTGGCTCACGCCTGTAATCCCAGCACTCGGGAGGCAGAGACAGGAGGATTGCTAAATTCCAGGCTTGCCTGGGCTACATAGTGAGCTCAGAGCCAGCCTGAACTACAAAGCAAGACCCTGGCTCAAAAAAAAAAAAAAAAAAAAAAAACACATCAGGGTACTAGGTAAAAGGAGACTCACTTCATAAATGAAGCAATGAAGGCCTAATTTAGTACACAGTTAGGAACAGCCCCAGAAGTTCAATGTCAACAGTTCTGTTCTAGTTTTTTTTTATTTTGATGATTAATTAATTACAAAACAATTCTGATAATTTCTTCCTTACAACATGGATTTTCAGTAGCCACCATATTACCAAGTGGCCATAAATTCCACCAAATAACATCACAGGTCTTGAGTATGCTTCACTGTCTACACAATGAGTATCACTCATCCTTCAGGAGCAGACCCACATAAACTAAGTTTAGTCGGCCTCCGTACTGGTGTACCCTAGACTCCATGACCTTTTGGGATTTAGTTCCATACTGAGCATAGGAATACCATTTACTTGAGCTCCTGGTCCCTCTCAGGACTCAAACCCCTACACTTGAACTTGAGGAACCCACTCCTATTGTAGATAAGTGAATTGGGCATCTTTATGGGGAATCCTTGTCACTGGAGATTTAACTCAGAACCTATGCGCTTGCAAGAAAGGCATAAAGGTGCAGTGCCACTGAACTAAATCCCAAACCCTTTAATTAGATATCTCATAAGCAATTAGGGCTGGCCCACAAAAAGCCAATATGGAGGATAATCAAAATACATTCACTGAAAGCCAGTATTGTAAAAGAAGAGAACTATCACCCCCACGTGCTCCCCCTCAGGATGAATAGCAGTAACTGACAACTCTAAAGGTTTATCAATCACCTGGTTAGGGGACCAAGATCTTATTCACCTCTTCTAGGAAAGACCCCTCGTCCCAATCCTTGTACATCTGTTCTATGGCTTGCTTCCCCACTGAGTCCCCATTTAATCAATATTACCTAAGTGACTATATTTGTCGTACTCTTATTGTTTGATCATACTTTTGTCTACTTTGTGATTTCTCACTGGATCAAAATTACTAAGCAACAGTACTTTCAATCTTACTAGTTGTCTATAGTTTTGTCCTACCTTTGAACCCATCTCATGTCCTGGCTATGTTCCATAAAATACCATTGAGAAGGAGGACGGCAAGAAACCCATCTTCTGCCCCCCTTCTGTCTCTCTTAGAAGCTATTTTCTTCTCAATATATTTTCTCTACTCTTAACCTCCATTTTTCCTAGAAATCACTCCATTTTAGAGAACACAAACTCGTGTCTCATTTATCTAGCAAGTCTGGGAGTTAACTCGATTCCCCCTATATCATTCCCACCACCACCACACACCTTGAGCTCCATGACCCTGTTAGGATTCAGTCCTACATCCATTCATGTATCTACATGAGAGGAGCAATCATTGGAAATTAACATGAGGAGAGTTTTGCAGACAAAGGCAATGTTCCCCAGAACCAGGGCAAATCTCTGTCATAATCAAGGCCTACATAGAATACATGGGTTGTTCAAGTAATGTTCCGTGATCATACACATATTCTACAGCTGTCAGGTACCATTCCCTCCCTAACTCTAACTCCAAGACTCATTTGGTCTCACTCTGGTCCTGGTCTCCCAGAGTAGTGACCTGGGTCCTTGGGCTGAACTCAGCTTTTAGCCTGCAAGCCTCTCTACTCCTCAGTGAAGGGGCAACACAATATAGCTAGTGCAATGTCTCAGATACTGAATCAGCCTGTTATACAGAAATGTGTGACACTAACTTCTCCAGGAATGCAGACACCAAATGGTCACTGCCCAACCTTGAAGTCATTTGCATTCCAGCCAATGCTTTCAGCCAGTACTTTTCAGCCAGTGCTCCAACACAGACTTAACCCACAAAGATCTGCTCAGTGCTGACTGACACATGCACTGCAACAAGTCTGCTGCAGGAGAATAACCAAAGTAAAATTAATTGCAATGTTATAGTCACTAAACAATGATGCCTCTAAGCCTATAATTTAAGTATTAATTTTTATTGTTGTTATGCATTACAATTGAAAATATGACTTGTATGAAGTGCCCCATTTTAGTGCTCCACAGTTACCCCATATTTGTTCTATCAGAGGAACAACCTTTGGTTGTTACTGCTGGCAAAATTCTCCACAAAGTGCCGCAACATAAAGGCAGAGGCTCTAGGCAACAGATTAATTGTTTGTTTTGTTTTTGAGACAGGGTGTTATTATGCAGTTCAGGTTGGTTTTGAACTCACTATGTAACCCAGGTTGACTTCAAACTTACAGTAATCCTTTTGTCTCAACCTCTCAAATGTTGGAATTATAGGTATGTATCATGACACGGGCAAACTATGGTTAATTTTGCAAAGCACTCCACTCATTCCCTAATCCTAATGCAGAGCCTTGCTTTTTCCCTCAGGGGACTACCAGTCTTGAAGACTAATTTATCAATCCTGTATATGGCTCAAACCTGGCCAATCAGAGTACTTGTCTCCTTTAGACCTGAGACTGATTCAGGTTCTAGGATGTGACAAGTTCCACATAACAAGAGTCATAATACACCCAGCACACCTACTGAAGGAAGAGTAGTCTCTGCTTTATTACTGGATTGAGAGTCAAGAAAACATTAGCCTGAGGTTACCAAGAGTAATAAAAGAACCAGCCTGAAAACAAGCCAACACATAAAAGCAATGAGATAGAGAAACACTAGGTCCTAATGGATCAAAACCAATAACCTCTGAATATTTTTTTTTTTTGAGACAGGGTCTTGTTTGTAGTTCAGGTTGCCCCTGAGCTCACTATGTAGCCCAGGCAAGCCTTGAACTCAGCAATCCTCCTGCCTCTGCCTCCCAAGTGCTGGGATTACAGGCGTGAGCCACCACACCCGGCACCTCTGAATATTTTTAGTTCAAGAGCCAATACACTCCCTTCATTAGTTGTTTAAACCAATGTGCGTGCTTTGTGCTAACAATCACATATTGCATAATTAATATAAACTGTATTCATCTTGTTCACCCTAAAAGCTTAGCCCTTACCATGGTAGTAACACATAAAAGCTGAATATTTTTTTAAATTAGTTTAATGAAAATGTGAGATCAAAATACTTTACATATATATTTTTATTTTAAAAGATGGTAACACTAGCTGGGTGTGATAGCATATGTCTATAATCCCAGCACTCTTGGAATTAAGGCAGAAGTATCACAAATTTGAGCCCAATACGGGAAACTTGCAAATTTAGCAAGTTAGCAAGAACCTATCTCAAAAGTTAAAACCAAAAATGAATTTGGGGGGTTGGAGATTTAGTTCAGTGGTTCCAGCACCTGCCTAGCAAGCACAAGGTCCCTGGTTTGATCCCTGGTAACCACATACAACAATACCAGGTGTGGTGGCTCATGCCCACTGGCAATCAGTACCACATACCACATATGCCAGGCTTGGTGGTTCACACCTGTAAACCCAGCATTGGGAGGCAGAGGCAGGAGGACTGCTGAGTTCGAGGCTTGCCTGGGCTACATAGTGAGCTCAGGGCCAGCCTGAACTACAAAACAAGACCCTGTCTCAAAAAAAAGAACTTGGGGTGTAGTTCTTGAGAAAGCCCTAGGTTCAACTCTAGTGCCATCACCACCAGCACCACCACCATCCCTCCATTCATCCATCCATGTGCAATCAAACTAGGAAAAAATTGAAAAGCTGATTTTAGAGGCCTAAATCTAGCCCAGAAAAGAAGTTTTGCACTTGTAGTATTATAAATCCATGGAATTTAAATGAACTTCAGATTACATGAAAGTCTTGACATTTCCTTCCATATTAAGCTAAATTATGCCCAATGACTGTCGTGGCAACAGGAATAGTTCTCTATTTTTTTTTTTTTTTTTTGAGACAGAGTCTCGCTTTGTAGTTCAGGCTGGCCCTGAGCTCCCTATGTAGCCCAGGCCAACCTTGAACTCAGCAATCCTCCTGCCTCTGCCTCCCGAGTGCTAGGATTACAGGCATGAGCCACCAGGCCCCACACTGTGGTATGTGGTATTGATGGCTGGTGGGCGTGAGTCACCACGCCCAGCATTATATGTGGTTACCAGGATTGGATCAAACTCATGACCTTGTGCTTGTGAGGCAGGCACTGGAACCACTGAGCTAAATCTCTAGCCCTAGTTCTTTATTTTTGATCATTATAAACAATTATGAGTTACGTCAAGAGAACATCTGGCTCTGGGTCACTTCTTTAAAAATTTAATTGGCTCTTTATTCCACACTAAAAAGAAAAAAAAAAGATACCTGCTTAACAACACAGCCAAAAGTCCCTAATAAATTACCTAACAGCTAAGATTTTTTTTTTTTTGAGACAGGGTCACTGGCCCTGAGCTCTCTTATGTACCCCAGGCAAGCCTCAAACTGACAGCAATCCTCCTGCCTCTGCCTTCTGAGTGCTGGGACTACAGGAAGGAGCCACCATGCCTGGCATTGTGATACGTGGTACTGATGGCTGGTGGCTATGAGTAACCATGCCCAGTAATGTTGTATGTGGTTATCCGGGATTAAACCAAGGACCTTGTGCTTGCTAGGCTGGTGCTGGAGCCACTGAGCTGTATCTCTGGCCCCAAGAATTTTCTTTTTAATAATTGGATTCTATATTCTTCAGACATGAAAGAATTTCTATTTTATAAATAAAATTCCCAAATGTAGGGAGGAGGGTGGTAATACTGCATTTCAGTGTTCAAATGAGAAGGGGAAAAGGGAGGAGGGAGGAAGAAAGGAAGGAAAGGATAAAAAGAAAAGTGAAAATAGGAGGAAAAACACAACCAAAAATTTTGTACATAGGGAGGGGAGGGGACTTATGGGATGAATGAGATAAAATAAAATTTATTTTGGGCCAGAAGGTTAGCTCAGTGGTTCCAGCGCCTGCCTCCCAAGCGCAAGGTCCTAAATTCAATCCCGGTAACCACATACAATGCTGGGCGTGGTGACTCACGCCCACCAGCAATCAATACCACATACCACAGTGCCAGGCATGGTAGCTCACGCCTGTAATCCCAGCACTCCGGAGGCAGAGACAGGAGGATTGCTGAGTTCAAGGCTTGCCTGGGCTACACAGTAAGCTCAGGATCAGCCTGTACTACAAAGTGAGACCCTGTCTCAAAAAAATAAAATAAAGCACTCGGGAGGTAGAGAGGAGGATTGCTGAGTTTGCGGTGGCTTGCCTGGGCACCATAGTGAGCTCAGGGCCAGCCTGAACTACAAAGAGAGACCCTGTCTCAAAAAGCAAAAAAGCAAAATAAATAAATAAATAAATAAATAAATAAATAAATAAATAAATAAATAAATAAATAAATAAATAAATAAATTTATTTTATAAAAAAGGGCCAGGGATTTAGCTCTGTGGCACAGCAACTTCCTGTGAAGTGAGAGGTCCTAAATTCGATCCCCAGTACCGGCAAATACATACCTATATACATAATATATTTCAGTATTAATTCATTACCACATTTTGTTTCTCAAGTTGTAAGGATGAATCTCTGGGGACCAAGCCATTCTTTTACTTAATCCTTTCACCCAATAATGAATTCTGGCCATAATTAGTAGAGTACAACTTAGGGCCAACAAAAGCAAGCCAACCTACTAGTCTGTACAGAAATAAACCTAGGGCCGGAGATTTAGCTCAGTGGTTCCGGCACCTGCCTCACAAGCACAAGGTCCTGAGTTCGATCCCGGTAACCACATACAATGCCGGGCATGGTGACTCACACCCACAGCAATCAATACCACATACCGCAGTGCCGGGCATGGTGGCTCATGCCTGTAATCCCAGCACTTGGGAGGCAGAGACAGGAGGATTGCTGAGTTCGAGGCTTGCCTGGGCTACATAGTGAGTTCAGGGCCAGCCCGAACTACAAAGCAAGACTCTGTCTCAAAAAAGAAAAAAAAAAAAATGGGCCGGAGGGTTAGCTCAGTGGTTCCGGCGCCTGCCTCACAAGCGTAAGGTCCTGAGTTCGATCCCCGGTAACCACATAGAATGCTGGGCGTGAAGACATGCCCACCAACAATCAACATCGCATACCACAATGCCGGATGTGGTGGCTCACACCTGTAATCCCAGCACTCGGGAGGCAGAGACAGGAGGATTGCTGAGTTCACGGCGGCTTGCCTGGACACCATAGTGAGCTCAGGGCCAGCCTGAACTACAAAGCGAGACCCTGTCTCAAAAAGCAAAAAAAAAAAACAAAAAAGAAAAGAAAAAGAAATAAACCTAAAATAGTAAGAACTACCTACTATGTCACAAACATCCTACGACTAATTTCCTTTCTAGAATTAACTCCAAAAAGAAATACACTACTGAAATGTTAGTATCAAGTCTCTACTCTCATGGGCCTTACAGACAAATACACCCAATACCAAACAATGTAATTGCCCAAAAATAAATAAATACATAAATAAATAAATAAATAAAATTTAAAAGACTGGACACTGAACTCAGGAAGGCAAAGTCTTTGCACTGAGTTGAATCTCCAGTGTTTTATAGTGTTTTTACTCTGAGACAGAGTCTCACTAAACTGTTTAGCTATCCAGGCTGGGCTTGAGACCCTCCTGGCTGAGCCTCTCAGGATGCTGAGATTACATGTATGCATTACCATACTCAGCTTCTGACCAAGGCTTTTAAAATTGAGTTCTCAAAATAAATATATTGAAGGAAACAAACATTTTTGTTTGGGCTTAAGAGTTTCACTATATTGCCTAGCTGAACTCAAACTTGTGTGCTCAAGGAATCACCTCAGGCTCTTGAAGTTGAGAATTGAAGAGTGCCTCATACTCCTGGTGATGTAAACATTTAATTAAAAAGAAACAAATGCTGGGGCCAGAGGGTTAGCTCAGTGGTTCTGGCGCCTGCCTCGCAAGCACAAGGTCCTGAGTTCAATCCCTGGTAACCACATATAATGCTGGGCGAGGAGATTCACGCCCAACAATTAACACCGCATACCACAATACCAGGCGTGGTGGCTCACCCCTGTAATCCCAGCACTTGGGAGGCAGAGACAAGAGGATTGCTGAGTTCGCGGCGGCTTGCCTGGGCTACATAGTGAGCGCAGGGCCAGCCTGAACTACAAAGCGAGACCCTGTCTCAATAAACAAACAAACAAACAAATAAATAATAAATAAATAAATAAATAGAGAAACAAATGCTAGGCATTTTGGGGGCTCTGACAAGTACACTAAAAGTAGGACATAAAAGAAATAAGAAGAGCACTCGGGAGGCAGAGACAGGCGGATTGCTGAGTTCGAAGCTTGCCTGGGCTACATAGTGAGCTCAGAGCCAGCCTGAACTACAAAGCGAGACCCTATCTCAAAAAAAAAAAAAAAAAAAAAAAAAAAAAAAAAAAAAAAAAAAAAAAAAAAAAGAAATAAGAAGTAGGCTGGGCTTCACAAGTGCAAGGTTCTGAGTTCAATTCTAGAGAATTTGAAACTGGAAAACTGGAAAAGTTCATACAGAGTGCCTAATTTTCTGATTGAGACAATTAACACTGAGAAAGTAGCTAACTGAAGTCACTAACCCAGTGACTATGGAAGACAGAAGAGAATCCAGTGTTCTTCCTACTGATCTCCTGTGCAATGCAAGTAGATATATAGCTCAGCATCAACTCACTGCTCGCCTCACCTCATCTGTGTATTGTATAGTGTATATTTTGAAAGCAAATTAATCAAATGGTCAAGGAGGCCACAGGCATGTAGTCTCAGCACTCTGGAAGGCTGAGGCAGGAGTTCAAGGTCAAGCTCAGCCTAGGGTAACTTACTAACACATCTTTCTCAAAAATAAAAATTAAAAAGACTAGGGATGTCCCTTAGTGCAAAGGCCCTAGGTTCAATCTAAAATAACCACTGGAGTGGCTGGAAGGTTATCAATGACTCATTATTCTTTTCAATATTCCAGTTGCAAAGGGAAACATGCTATCTCTAAGCCTCTGGATAAGGGTAATGTCATTAACAGAGTACCTTTCACATAATCTATGACAGCAGAAATATACCTGAGGAAATGTTTCTCATTCTTCCACTTATTTGACCCAGACCTGTGATCCATTTCCTCAATCTGAGTAAGAGAGAACAGGCTAGAAATGTTACAGTCTTTAACTTCTCATTCCAAAGAACATCAGATTTACAATAAACTGAATACATGTCAAAGACACTGATGGACTGGATTCTGAACAAAACAATAAAAAAGAAACTATCTTAAATAAAATGACCTACTTAACAGAGCTATACAGGAGGCTAAGGGAAGAGAATTGGAGTTTGAGGCCAGCCTGAAAAATTTAGCAAGATTCTGTCCTAAAATAAAGGAGGGGGGTGACTCAGTACAAAGGTTCTGGGTTCAATATACACTAGAGAGAGAGAAAGAGAGGGAAGGAAGCAGGGAGGGAGAGGGGTGAAAAAAAGAGAAAAAGAAGAAGAAGGTAGATTATAAAAATGGATTAATCTCAGCAACCTAACAAAAATAGAAATAAAGAATAAAAAAACTTATATTCCTGGTTCTGCCACTATACTAATTTAAATTTTAACTTTATCTGTATGGGTAATCTTTTGTTATCTATAGAAAAAATATTAAAACAGATTGCCTACTACATCTAAGAGTAGTTAATTAGTATTTGTCATGCTAAAAGGAAGGCATGGATGAAAGATTCCTTTATGACTACAGAGTATGTTGATTTTTCTTACCATTAATATTCTTTAATTTTCTGAAGTACAGGAAAATATAAGTGAATTCATCTATAACCTGTAAGTAGGAAGGCTTTCTAATTATGACTAAAAATCTAGCTATAATAAATATATTAATAAATATGACAAGATAAAAACAATTTTCAATGAAAAACTTTAGGCATGACAAAAGATGCAATAAGCAGTCATAAGACAGAGAAAATACTTACAATATATGCCCAAAGATGAAGAACTAGTATTTTCAATGAACAAAGAACTTTGAAAATGTGAAGAAAGTAGAGGTTGGGAGTGTAGCTCAGTAGCAGTGTACATGCTTAGCATACTGAAGGCCCTGAGTTCAATTCCCACAACCAAAATTAACTGATAAACTAAGTAGTTAAAATAAAATCTGGAAAAGGTAAAGTGACCAAAAGTTCTACATGAAGATGGATAAAAGATGTGGCAGCACAATTCATAAGAGAAAAAAAAAAACCTGTTAAATATTTGAAAATCTGTATAACTTTACATATAAGAGAAATCCTAGCAGGGCCTGAGATTTAGCTCAGTGGTTCCCATGCCTGCCTCACAAGTGCAAGGTCCTGAGTTCAATCCCCAGTAACCATATACAATGCTGGGTGTGGTGACTCACGCCCACCAGAAATCAATACTACATACCACAGTGCCAGGTGTGGTGGCTCACGCCTGTAATTCCAGCACTCGGGAGGCAGAGACAGGAGGATTTCTGAGTTAAGGCTTGCCTGGGCTACATTAGTGAGCTCAGGGCCAGCCTGAACTACAAAGCAAGACCCTGTCTCAAAAAAAAAAAAATTGATTTCATCTATTTCTTTTTATTTTTTAAAGCAGTTCATACCTAAAATTTAGTATTATATATGTGGCTAACATATATCTATTGCACAATGCTGCTAAAAATACAATACCTTTTTAACATTAAGGGATGCTGATCTTTTAAACAAGTTATTCCAACACTAAGGAAAACACAAATCACATTAAAGATCCTGACTCACCTGAAGTGATTTCAGTCTTGAAAAGAAAATAATAAGGTATTCTTAAGCATAATTAAGAGACAGAAAAATATAAGACTAAGGAGGCAAGAATTCTTTATTTTGTGTTAATCTCTAAATTATAAAAAATGCCATCTATAGGGAATTTTCTGGGAAGGGAAAAAATAAAATCTAAAATTATGAAAACATCAAGTGAGAGACCACAGTTTTTATACTTTTGTTTTCTGTATGAATAAAAAAGTGTTTCCCTCTAACGCATAGTATTTTCTAAATAAAATCAAGTTGGACTTAGTGGCACAAGCAATTGTAATCCCAGGACTCTGGAGACTGAGGCAAGAAGACAGCAAATTTGAACCTGGCATGGGCAATTAATTCAGTGAAACTCTCTCAAAACAAAAAATAAAATTTAAAAAGAGCCAGGGATATATCTTAGCACAAAGACCTGGGTTAATTTCTCAGTATCACAGGAAAAAAAAACAAATAGAATAACCAAATCTGTTACATATTTGTTACTAAAGAACTTACAAACTAGACCCTACTAAAAATGAAGTTCCAAAGTTATTTTTTCCATTTTAAGACTGACTAATGAACTCTTACATCCTAAAATTTAAGAAAGGACTGAAAGAATAGAGTTAAGATTGACAAAATTGGTTTTCCCTTTTACATATTGTTGTAGGAATTATATACAGGAAGGAAAAAGAGAGAATGAAAGTAAATCTCAATAGAGGATTATTTCAGGATACAGAAAGGGTCTGTAGGACAATTTTCTCTGTAGTTGAGTAGACCAAATCTAACGAGGCCAAGTGGAAAAAACAACACATGTCAGTAAGAACTCCCTAAAGCAGAAACAATTAAAAAGAAAAACCAAATGTAGGTTGCCAGAAGGTACAATAAAAACAGCCAGCAGTATAATCTTGGGCAAAATGCACAGGCCTGTTTGTTTTGGAAGCTCAGAGTAAACTGTGTGGGTGGACACAATTAAAAATACCAAACTGTTGCACAGTACAGATTTTCATATTCTTCCTTTCAGTGCTTCCTTAACTCCATCTTATACTATATTCCAGAAAAATACTTTTGAATTCTAGACAAAAATCCTCTCATAAAATACAATGCCTACTACCTTGGAAGACCCATTTCTGTATTTTAAGCCTAAATGCTTCACTGCTGAAAGGCCCATGGACAGTCTGTGTACACTTCAAGTCACACAAGTCAAGTTCTTTTGAGTTGGATGGAAATAAGAAACTGCACAAACAGCTGCCATCAAAAGTGCCTTGCATAGGGCCAAAGGGTTAGCTCGGTGGTTCTGGCGTCTAGCTCGCAAGCACAAGGTTCTGAGTTCAATCCCCGGTAACCACATACAATGATGGGTGTGGAGACTCACGCCCACCAGCAATCAATACCACATACCACAGTGCCGGGCGTGGTGGCTCACGCCTGTAATCCCAGCACTCGGGAGGCAGAAACAGGAGGATTGCTGAGTTCGAGGCTTGCCTGGACTACATCGTGAGCTCCTGGCCAGCCTGAACTACAAAGTGAGACCCTGTCTCAAAAAAAAAAAAGAGTGCCTTGCATAAAAAGAACCAACCCAAATGAGATGCCCAGTGTCCCCAAATCCAAGATGTATGGCAGAACTAGTGCCAGGAAGCTGGGCATGATGGCATACATGTGCAATACCAGGACTTGAGAGTCAGGCGAAAGGAATAGCCTGGGCTACATAGTGATTTCAGGCCAGCCTAAAGTAAGTAGGATAGATAGATAGGCAGGTAGCAGGCAGAGAAATGTGGGTAGATGGCAAGAGAGACACGACTTTAGCCTCCCTCCCAGCTGGGACACCTCCTATCCTACAGTTATAACCACTTATCTGCCTCCCACTTCACATTCCCTTCCCACGGTTAGCCGTCAAGAGGCCACACCTCAGCAAAAAGGCCAGCACTACATTATGGGAGGACATGCATGAAAGAAAAATCCAAGAAGGAGTCTAGTAATTATTAGCCAAAACAAACAGTTCTGATCTAGGGGCTGATACCCACTACCTATGAATTTCATTTGAGCTCTACCACAGCCACTTTAGGATACTGATGTTACCACTTCCTTAGAAATAATGCAGCCACATTATATTTTTTTAAAAAGTAACTCATCTCAAATCACATAGGAAATGCAGTTCGAACCCAAGCAGTCTGGCTCAAGAAATCATAAAGGTTAAGCTATTAATCACAAACACAGACTTTATTTCCCAGGATATTAGTAACCATCTCTTTCACTAGTATTTTGACATGATGCTGCCTAAAGCTGTTTTCCCTAAGAGACTATTACCAAAAAAATTACTGCCTGTACCTGTCTCATTCTCTCCAGCAAAATTACACCCAATAGACAGATGTTTCCTCTACATCCAAATTACTTTCAGACATGATCATTTATTTCTATCAGAGAAAAAAAGTTATAACAATATGCTAAAGGAAGAAAATGAAAAGTCATTACTCTGACAAATTCTATTTTCCTTT
>PVIC010050481.1:0-12799 GCA_004025085.1 Thryonomys swinderianus
AAAGAACTTGCTGGACAGAGAGGCACCACGTGGAGAGCACTGGCCTCGCCGTGCCCTGTGGGACCTGTGTGCGTCAGTCACTCGCTCAGCTCCGGACACTCACAGGTGCTGCCCGAGCTCTGAGCAAGCATCGTCAGGTGCCGGACGCCTCACCTCCGGCCACTGAATGCTCTTCGAAGACCACCCGCCCACCTCACTCTGCTCGCTGACCAGGCAGGCGGCCTGCACGTCCTGAATATCCAGAAAATAACAGTTCTGCGCCTCCCATGTCCTCTGTCTTGGGCCCCAAGCCCACGGCTCCTTCCCCCACCCTCCTCACCCTTTTGTGGGAGTCTCCTCTCCGGTGACATCTTCCTACATCATGATGGTCGGTTTGTCCAGCTGCTTCCATGCTGGCGCGGAGCTTCCTCAGACACAGGAAGGCTCCCCAGGCAGGAAGATGGCCTCCCTCTCCTTCACGGCTCTCTAGAGCAACCCAGCACTCTCCAGAGGACTGAGGGGCTCATCGTACATAGTGTACTCGGCGGTCTTTGGCAGGTCAGTGAGTCACGAAGGAATGAGGGGTGTGACTCCGGGGGACACAGGGCCAAGCTCCGCCCTAGCCGGCTGTGGCCGCCATCCAGACTGAGGACATGGGCTTATCCTGCGTCCTCGTGCCCGACTCTCCTGCTCTCATGCCTCCTGAGCCTGCAGCCCGGCTTTGCACATGAGGTTGTTCCCAGGTCTGATGGCATCCTGTTCTCCAGCTTGCCCTGCACACGAGGAGCCCAGAGCCTTCTCGGGTCTGTGTGCCCCACTTAGGAGCGAGTCCAGCCTCACAGTGCCCCCAGAGCTTGCTTCCCCCTGTCCGTAATCTGGTGGCTGAGATACAGATGTCCAGGTGGAAGGCGGCCCCGAGGTACATGTGAACTCAATCTGAAATCCAGGCTTTGGGCTCCCAGCACTGCTAGGCCCTCGGGCAACAGCACTGAAAATCGGAACCAGCCCACACACAGCTCAGTGCCCGGGTGGGAGAGAGGCTTGTTCACTGTGACAGTGGATGGGCTAAGCTGGCACAAAGTGCAGCCCTTCCTGCTGCTCTCACTCTGAGGTACAGTCGGACGCATCCCTCACCCCCTGGTCGGGGAGCCTTTGATTAAAGATGGCAGTGCCCTCAGATGCCAGCTGCAGTGCCGCCAGTTGCATCCCAAGCCCTCCCTGCCCCTTGCTTTCCAGAGCCAGCACTCTGCATCCTGACCACCTTGCTTGGCCTGGGGATTCTCCCGCACTGCTGTGTCCCTGTCCAGACTCGGGGGTGGCATCCAGCAAGAGACCCCAGTTGGAATTCCAGGCGCAGGGCCCGGTGTGTCACTCACTACCTGGGATATTTCCCAGGGAGCCTCTAAATTCTCTAGGAAGATGACTCTTCCCAGCATAGAAATTGCCCTATTAGCATTTGGGGTTTTTTTCTAATGCTAGTCCAGTAGTGTTTCAGTGGGCACGTTTTCCATTATTTAAGAGTAATACAGGCTATTTCTTTCTTTCACCCTTCTGTCGCGCCTTCCGTGTCAAAACTGAACTGTTTGAACTCAAAAACCCTTTGAATAGGGTTCTGGCTTCCAGGAAAGCCAAGTGACAGTGATGGGGTTGGGCTGCGGAGAGGCAGGAGGAATGCCAATGCGGAGCGGGCTCAGGAGGGAGAGGGACACAGAGGCCCCAGGGTCCCGAGCAGGAGACACGAGCCGGGGAGGGACAGGAGAGCGAGCGAGCCAGGGAGCGGGCCAGCACCCCCCTCGGGGCTCATCGGCCCCTGGCTGGAACAGTTCACTTCTTCTGCCCCTCATCCTGGGCCCAGCTCCACTGAACCCGGGGAACTGGTGCCTGTGGCCGCAGGAAGTCGGGGATCTGCCAGGAAATGGTTCTCTGGGAGAGGCCAGGTTGGAGGCTCAGCCCGCCTCCCGGTGCGGCCGCCTGGAGCACCGTGCGCAGGGGAAGGGATGTCCTCACGCAGCGGCCAGGGCCTGCTGGTACCACTAGCAAAACTCGACTTTGTTTTCCACTTTATTTTTGCTCACAATTGCAGTGTTTCTTTGGAGGCCCTAAAATGCAGACAAGGACATCGCAGACGTGCAGTTGTGCTACAGAGTAACAGTAGGATATCGTTTCCTTTTAAAACTGATCTCTCACTTTGTTTGTTGAAGAGCCATCTTCTTTATTATTTCTTCAAAGCATACATCTTAGGGTTTATTTTAATGCACGAAGCATGAAGACGAAAACAAAGAATGGGCTATAATTTTCCCATCCAGAAAATAACAGTCCTGCAAGGAGGGGGAGGGGAGGGAAAGAAGTAAAGAGGGAGAGAGAGAGGGAAGGAAGGTGCAAATAATTTACTTTTGAGAGAATTATAAGCCAGCTCCTTAAGCTTTGGGCGTCCCTGTGGCTTCCAGGAGCAGAATGCAAATAAGGACTGTGCTGTGTTTTAAGCCAGTAAACTTGGTGAAGAGTATTCCTTTTAATGGTTAAATGACATTTTCTCCTTTTACTGCCTTTTTTTTTTTTCCTTCCCTTTCAAACTCCTGCTTTGGATGCATTCCACCCTTCGGAGGCTGGGAACTGAAAATGACTTTCTTATTAGGTCACCGTCCCTCTCACAAGGAGCAGGCGCCTGTCTCCGTCCAAATCCCCAGTCAGGCCCTGACTGCGGCTCTGGGCCTTCCTCCGGCAAGGGCTACCTCGGCCCATGGCGTGCTCGCCTCTTCTAAGGACAGGCACACAGACGATGTTACGCCATTATTATTGAAGAGAAAAAATGAGCAAATAAACCCTTCTGTGCACTTGGGAAATAGCAGAGGCTTACTCACGGTGGCGGTGGCTTTTGTGCCATGCCCTTGTATAGAAAGAAAGTGGGAAATGGCTCTTCTCTTCTGTTTGTTTGTTTCTTCATTACACCATTAATTTCCATAAACAAGGAATGTTTTTAGTTACAGATCAAGTAGGGAAAAATGCATATGCTAAACCAGATGGGTGAACTTAACAGTTTCATTAAACTGACTTTAAAATCATCAGTTTTGCAATATCACCGCATATCATGCTTCGATTTTAGGCAACAGTTGGAATTCAGACTTTTAACAAATGGGCAAAACAAGTAATTTTACCTTAAAATTTCTATTTTTTTACTAAATTCACGAGGATTTTTTTACTAAATTCACTAGATTTTTGCCGAGGAAATTCTGAATGGTAATATTTTGGAGGAGTTCAGAATTTTAACAGAAAAGAAATACAGAAGTCCTTAGTTTTGGCCCATGTTCCAGTCTGTAAAGTTTTCAGTGCTAAGGGTTTAAGCTTGGCAAAGGCTCTGGTCCCGATTACCTGGACTGTCCTGCTAATGATTTCTGAAGTTCTGTGCCAGGGGTCAGCAGGGCAAGTGTTTCCTTTGGACTTTCATTTGGTTTGGAATCTGTCTCTTCTCTGGGTCCACAAGGCTCAGGCCCGTGTACTCAGGCAAAGCCTGTCATCTTAGCAAGGCGTTTGAAGAGCAGGGGAGGTAAGGACAAACTTTTAACAAACTGTCAGTGGTGTGGCACTGGGAATGTACACAGAGGGGCTTTGAAAGGAGCATATACTTAAAGTAAATAAATGAATAAGAAGCAGCAGAAGTTATGTCCCAGCCTCGTCTGAAGGCTACTGTACTTACTGAGTCCTAGAGAAGGTTGTTACTGTGCCTCGTAGTTGAACAGGACGAATTCCTCCTCTCCACCCTGCAAGGGAAAAATCCACAAGGAGATCCCCAGCCTTCTGGTGGGAAAAGATGTTACATTCAGACACATTCTGGGAGGTGAACAGGGGGAGTGAGTGGGCTGTGCTCTCGGTTAAAGCACAATCACCGGAAGCCACCCCACAGTCTAAAAATAGACAACAAGGTGGGGAAATGGTGCAGCTCTAAAATGCATTGTTCTGTATTCTAGATTTCTAGGTCTGTGGCTTCAACCAACTATGAATCAGAAATACCTGGAAACGTGAACTGGGGTTGTAACTATGGCAGAGTCCTTGTCTGACATGCACAGTACCCTGGGTTCAAACTGTAATCCCAACAGAAAGTACTGACAAAAAAATTGCATCTGGAATGAATACTACACTTTTTCTTGTCATTTTTTCCAACAAGTACAATGTAACATCTATTTACATAGTATTGGATACTGTAATAATCATAAGATGATTTGTAAAGCATGTGGACAGATATGCATAGTTTGTATGCAAATACAGTTTTCATTTGTATATGAGGCTTGGGCTTTCAAGGATTTGAAGTTTCTGGAGAAGGTCTGAAAGCAATCACCCATGGATAGGATTAGGAAACATGAGCTCCGACAGCCACAGAAAGTTGTTCATAATAGATTTTTTTTTTTTTTTGAGACAGGGTGTCGCTTTGTAGTTCAGGCTGGCTCTGAGCTCACTATGCAGCCCAGGCAAGCCTCGAACTCAGCAATCCTCCTGCCTCTGCCTCCTGAGTGCTGGGATTACAGGCATGAGCCACCATGCCCAGCCATAATAGATCATTCTACAAAGCAAGCTGAGAGTTAGAATCTGTGATAGCATAATATACCATTTTTAGAAAGAAAAATGTGTATGCTTGTATATAAATAGGTGTGTATATGAATTCTTGTATATGCAAAGAAGTCTCCAAGCTTCTATACCAAGCTTTTGGAGTTTCTAGCTTCACTATTAACGAAGATTGGGGGAGGTAGGCGATTCTGTTTTTATTTTACACAAATCTCCACTGTTTGATTTCTCTGACAGCAAACAGCTAATTCTTTCAGGAGCTAAAAAGAAAATAGAGGAAAAACAAGAGCTGCTCCATTTGTTCAGTGAGCTAATGTTGTCACCCTTAACTGTACTGGGTGCTTGAGATCAAAGTAGCAGAAGCAGAACCGCCTGGTCGGGGGCGGGGGGTGGTGGCACATAGCTCAAGGTCCTCCATTGGGGCCACCAGCCCCACTCGGGGAGAGCAGGGCACCTGTGTCCCCCCCAGGGACCAGCATCAGCTCACAGTTTCTGAGCTTTCACAATTTCTTCCCAGAATCTTTCTGTTCTTGAGCTCTGTTTTTAGCTGGAACCTCTCCAAAGAAATTGCTCTTAGATAAACCTAATTCCAGACCTTCCCGTATGGGTACTCTTCTCTTCCGCTTACTTCTTAGCACAGTGTTTAACAAAGCAAGTCTCTGGCTCCCTCCAGAAAGTATTTTTTAATAACATCTTTATTTTGGATAGGATGAAGAAAATGAGCACATTGACTGTAACAATTTTTATGCAGGTGAAATTTTAGTTTTAAACTGACATTTACCTTGACATTCAAGTTGACATTATTTACATACAACTTAAGTCCTCAGTTACATATAAATAACATCTGTTGGATTCTGTATGATCTATTACAACATGGCACCTGGGATAGGCCCTTGCACGTTGTAAAGAGTAAACATTTGTTGGCTAAATTAGTAAATAAGAGAGATGAGTAATGAAGAGTGTAGAACACTCAACAGTCGCCTTGTGGGTCATCGAACTGGATCATTTGGTCTCCTGTCCAAGTACTGAGCAGGCCTGACTGTGCCTAGTGTCTGAGATCAGCCCAGAAGGGGAGCACTGAGGGCGGTGTGAGCCTAGCTACACTGATCATCTGGGCTGAGATGCGATGAGCCTGCAGAGCTATGGCAGAATGATGTCAGAGGAGGCCCCGTGTGGCTTAAAGCAGCAGTGTGACAAGTTTCTGTCCACGTGTAAGTGCAGCAGATGAAACGCGGACTCTGGCTTTGGTGACTTGACAGGTGAGGTTCAAAGGTCTCCAGCCTTTATCACTTTTCACGATTTCTTTTTCTTCTTCAGGCCTCAGCCCCACTCTGGGAAAAATGAATTGACTAAGACTGTTATTGACCTCATAAGACTGCCCAGATCAAATGACATGATTTGCATAATACACTTCACCCTGTACTTGGCATGTTGTAACTCCAGAAAATGTTGACTCTTTCTTTTCAATTGTATTTAGAGACCCATAAGAAAAATTAGAATCAAAAGATGATGAAGCACCTCAAAATAAGATTCTTTGCCTAACTTTTTAAAACAGCACCTAAGAACTGTTTCTGAGATAAAATGCACCCCTTTTCAGTCTTAGAGAGAAAAAAGTCTCTCTGGAAGTTTCAGTGGTCCTGATTGGGTGGTGAATTACACTGACTAAGTAAATTACTCTCTTGAGGACTCTCAGCTATGTGAGGCACATCGTCTTTTCCCAGGATACTAGACTGTCATTTAGTGCCAAAGAAAAAGCTTTTCACAGAATGACACCATGGCATCCCCAAAGGGTTCAATTTACCTCCCTTGAAGGTGGTATATTTCAAGGTACTGCAGGACCAACTATATCAATAACTCAGGTGATTTAATTGGCTTCCCCCTCTTCTTTCTAAAGCCACGTCGACTGTATGGTAATTAATTTTTTGTGCTGTGAATTGTGTTATTTACAGTGTCAAGGAGCCAAAATGAATCTGTATTAGAAATCGGTGGAAGGATATTTGAACAGGCTGTAAAGAGACTCTCCAGGGTTGATGGTCTTCACCAAATTAGCTCTGTCATCCCTCTTCTGATGGATTCCAGCTGCTGTGGATACCATAAAGCATCCTACTACCTCGCAGTCTTCTATGAAACTGGGTTAAATGTCCCTCGGGACCCGCTACAGGTGGAGTATTTCATGGGTTCCGTGTTATAATTACAAATTATGCTCCCTCTAGGATGGACATGCTGCTCCTCCTCAGGGTCCTTTAAAGATTCTTATATCCAAGATAAATATCCCAGGGCTGTGTAAATACAGGATACCTGGTTCCCAGCATATTCTTCATCCACTTCTGTACACAGTGTCAGGGGTGTGCTTGGGACACTATGTACAGGACAGTTAAGGCCAGGTTTACCCTCTCTCAGTCCTCGGAGAATAGGGAACTTTTCCCTGATCAGCACAACTACTGACTGTGCGACCACTGTATCCTGTTACTTGTAGCTAAGAGAAGCCGTTTGGACCTCTAGGCGAAGTATTGCCACATCCAACCTCTGCCGTCCAAATAAACACCACTCCAGACAGTTTCCCTTTTAGTTTTGAATCAAAATTGATTATGCAACTTATAACCTCAAACTTAGAGTCACAATTTCCTAAGTCCATTAGTCAGAGTTCTCCAGAGAAGCAGAGCCAATGGGATTATAGATCTAGGAAGAGATTTATTATGAAGAATTGGCTCGTGCAGTTATGGAGGCTGAGAAGGCCTCTGATTTATCGTCTGTCTGTAAGCAGGAGACAGGAAAGCCAGGGGTCTATTCTGACCAGTCATAGAGGCCAGAGGAGCTGAGAGTGTTAATTCCAGTCCAAGGGCAGGAAAAGACCAGTGTCCTGCTCAGACAGGTCCTCAAGAAACCAAAGGACAAATTCGTCTTTCCTCAGCTCTTGGTTCTGTTCCGGATCTTGAGGAGGGGGTGCTGCCTGGCATACTGGGGAGGCCTATCTGCCTCACTCCATGCAACAGTTCTGTGCTGATCTCATCAGGAAACACCCAAGAAATGATGCTTACACTGGGCATCTAAAGGTGCAGTGCGGTTGACACCCAAGTCACCATAGCAACGACTGCTAACAAGTGGCCTCTGGTCACTTTCAGTTTTCAGATTTGCACAGCAGAGGATTTATCTCTGCTTTGGGAAAACTCTTACCATTCAGACCTGCCCAGGCAGTGCCATGTTCCTTTCCAGTGATCATTGGTAATTTTCCTGGTACATGATGCTCCTGATTCACGGGGTGTTTTCCCCAATTTCTGAACAGTCCCCGCTAAGTTCTCAGGAACTTAGTGTTGTAACCCTGTTTCTGCCACAAAATGTCTGGTTTGTCATGGGCAAGTGACTTCGTCTTTCTGGCCTCATTTTCCTCAAGTCTGAAATAAAGGTGTTGATCCTGCCTGTCTTGAGGAGCCCTTCCAGACCAACACTCTGAAAGTGAGGTTGGGACATGGCCTAACCAGCTGATGGCACAGTGGGCTCTTTAGGACAATTGGCTGATACACAAGAAGGTACTGAGTGACATCAGGGAAGGTCCCCATTTGTACCAAGGAAAGGCACAAGTCAGACATTTTAAACTGTTAGATACTTTGGAGTTCGTAAGCCAGTCAAAATTTGGGTTGACTTCTAGAGTTTTATTTTAAAACCTGAGCCAGTTAACAGTTCCAGGATGGTTAGGATTGTATACAGGGATAGAGCTGTGTGACCTTTCAGGGTGAGGCTATTATGACCCGACCTCCCTTCTTGTAAACACTTTGCCAATTTCTTCCCAACAGGGCATGCTGTACAGTCTGGTCGGAGGCCAGGGCAGCGAGAGACTGTCCTCAATGAATCTTGGGTACAAACACTACCAGGGCATTGACAGCTACCCCCTGGACTGGGAACTGTCGTATGCCTACTACAGCAGCATTGCCACGAAGACACCCCTGGACCAGCACACGCTGCAGGGAGAGCAGGTAGGAGGGGACCCTGGAAACGGTCCCAGCCCTGTCCCCCGGGGCCTCCACAACTGTTTTACGCCCTGCACCTGTGGCTGGCTCCTCGCCAGCTCCCAGAGGCGAGCATAGTGAGTGGAGAACCTTCAAGCACCCTCCGGTTCAGCTTCCAGCTGCGCTGGGCTGGCTGCAGGGACGGGCTCATCTGTGTGCACAGAACTCTGTGCGACTGGCAGGGCTGGCAGTGCCAAGGGTACATTTGGCTTTGGGCAGCTTTTGATAAAAGTGCACCAGAAACAGTGTTTGTCCCAAGACCATGTGAGACGATGAGGTCTGGAGATGCTAAGGGCTGCAGCCCGATTGAGTCCACTCTCCCACGGCTCTGAGCAATACATACGAGGTGGGCGAGTGGGCGCCACAGTGACAGAGGCCATTCAACACCCGACCGGCCCTTGAGAAATGCTTGTCCATCACCCGAACCTTGCTAGCCCCAGGCACTCAGGTAACTGATGGTGAGTCTCACCACAACCGCAGCCCCTCGAAACTGACTCACTGAGCAAACAAGGACTGTCGAATGACTGCTGACTATGGTTCATGTCTAAAGAGAAAAGCAGCATATTAAGTTAGACTGATGACTCGTTTTTGGGCCTCTTATTGAGGTCAGAGAACTAAAGGGTCTAAGTAAAGACGGTAGTGTAAACAGAAAAGAAGGAAAAGTAAGCTGCTTTGGAGTGATGCAGATCGGCGTCATGGGAGAGGACACGGTGTGGCTGTGTCGTGACTGTAGCCCGCAAGGTGGTGGAGCTCAGAAGTGCGTGTCGTCTCCTCCAGAAGTTGGACGTTTTTTTCCCATGTGGTACCACATAGGAAATACTTTCAGCTTTGCTTGTGTAGTCTCAACTCTGCCATAGCAGTATCCAAGCAAAGGTGGCACCTGGATTTGTACCGCCAAGGACAGTTCACAGCTGAGTGGCAGGATTCAGCCTTGATTAGTGCCGTGAACTTGACTTTGTCCTGCTGGTGACCAGGCCTGTGGTATAGGCCTGACAAAGGCAGGACTATTGAATCTTGGGATTAGTGACTCATTGAAAAGCAAGCCACTGGACACCAGCTGTCCTCCTGGACTTGTGTCACAGACCTATAGTGCAGGAAACTTGTACTTTGATATTTGGGGATGGCTGATTTCTGTGAAAGAAATCCATAGCAGCCATTGGATAGTTGTGAGATAAATGACTCAGAGATCCATGCTGTCAGTGAACATTAAATGTGAGTGAAGCTGCAATAGCCTGTCTATGTAGACATTCTAATTCCCTTCAGAAATAATGATTCCTTCCAAGTAAACAACACACCTTTACCATTTATGCATTATTTGAACTGAGTAGTCACACCAGGTACATAAACTGTGGAGAATCTGACCTCAACATGACGGGAACTAATTTATTAATCATAAAGTTTTTTATTTTTTAAAAAAAGAAGAACATTTTTCCAAGATCAAGCTGCAAAATAATATTGCTTTTGTCTTTCCACCAAGCTCGAATGTATTAATAATGTCCTGTATGTATATATTATTCTTTTAAGAATTCTAATTTGGCATATATTAGCGGCAGGAAATGGTATGTTGCTAACAAGCTCCTTTTCTTTTGAAGATTTGGTGTCTGAAATGTTATGATTATGAAAGAAAATGTTTAATTGGTCAGAACCAGAGGAGATGAACAGAAAAGATCCATCCTGCAGCTGAAAAGTCGCATGATTAAGCCTCGCAGATAGGAATTACACACTTAGAAGGGTCATGTCATAGCTCATTTTCTTAAGAATCTATAATGAATGGCTTCTTGAGAATTTAAGCAGGTGTCATACACTGATTTAAATGTCCTTTTGTTGAGACGTCTATTAATTCACCAGCATAATGTAGCAAATGAGGAGACTGAGAAAGCCAGACCCCTAATGAACAAACCAAGGATCTGTCAATAACCCCTTCCTTGATTCTTGTTTCATTTTCTCTTTCATGTAACTGTGCTTCGCATCATTCGTCTTCTTTATTAATACTCTTGCTTCCTGTCCCTTCTTTGTGATTTAGTGGGACTCTGCTTTGGACAACATAGAAAGATGAAATGCAGTGCAGCTCGTGTTTTTGTTTGTTTGTTTTGTGGCCTAAACTCTAAGTGAGTCCCACTTATCCTGCTCGTTCCTTGGAAGCTGCTTTCCCTCCAGGCTGGGCCCCAGCTTTCTCTTCTCCTTGTCTTTCGGGAGGCACAGGTGCCATCCATACCATGCCTTCAATGCCCCTCCCAATACCTGTGGCGTTCCAACCTGTATCTTGGAGCTATATCCCCTCCTATTTCTACTTTTTGTTTTTGAGATAAGATCTTTCAAAGTCACTAAATTGCCCCAGCTGGGCCTGAACTTGTGATACTCCTGCCTCAGCCTCCTACAGTGCTGGGATTACAGGCTGAAACCCTCCTAACACGTTCCCGCCTGCAGTCATGCACAGTACAAAGGGAACACTTCCATTCCTCCTTGTACTTCCTGCATTTATGACCCCTGGTGTCGCCATAATCTGTGTTAGAAACGGGGACGCATCTCTGAGCCTCCTCAGCCTACCTGGTAACAACGCCAGCCGCCTTAGGTGCTGGTTTCTGTCCCTCCCTGCCCTTATCCCTGCTGCCGCAGCTTAATTTCAACCTTCATCTCTCCTCTGAGTTGCTGTGTTAGCCACCCCAAGGGCTGGCTTGTACCCCCTCAACATCTCTGTGTTAAGGTCTCCGTGGGGTTGTACTCGGAGACGCCGTCCTCAGGTGAGAGGGTAGCTCAGTGGCGGAGCGCTTAGGTGAGGCCCTGGGTTCCATCGCCAGAGCGGGGAAGGGGGCAGAGGACGAGGAGGATAAGGCGGTTCAACAGGTAATTAGTTAGGGTGGACCTGTCTCAGTGGGGCCGTAATCAGTGTGTAAGAGCAGGACACAGACCCCCGCCCCGAGCGGTGATCACGTGAGGCCACAGGACAGAGGGCTCCCTCGGAGGACACCAAACCTACTGACACGGTGAGCCCGCGCTTCCAGCCTCTAGAACTGTGGGGGAAAATGTATTAAACCACCCAGTCTGTGGCAGCCATGGCGAATGAACACACCTCGTCGCGGGTTTTTCCACTTTCATCTTGGTCCTTCCTCTTTTCTCCTCCAGGAGGCCAGGCAGGCTGTGGGCAGTGGAGGCCACCAGTCCCTGCCGAGTGTTGGAGTCACCTGGGGCCTGCACAGCCCTGTGCTGGAGGCAGATGGGTGGGTGGGGGTGGGGGGCGGCAGGTAGGGAGGACGGAATTGGTCAAAGTGTATTCCGGGCATTGCGACAATGTCACAGAGACAATGACACAGAGAAACCCAACATTCTATAAAATTAATAGACACTATACACACATATACACATAATTTTTCAGAATATAAACTTGTTTGAAGAAACAGTGCCTATGCATAGGCTCCCAAAGTGCCAATGAGTGTCGCCCAGGCACAAAATGTGTACGCAGAGTTTGCCCTCTGTCTGTGGTTCTACTGGCCATAGTTTGCAGAGATTTGAAAAAGGCTTCCTGAGAGGTGGACTTCCCCTTGTTCTTTTTCTCTGTGCAGTACAGTATGGCAGCTGATTGCGAGCACTTACTGTACCCGGTGTCCTAAGTAGTGCAGGTGATTTAAACTCCAGGGAGGGTCACACGGAGGGCATGGGTGCAGAGTGTGCCATTTTACATACGGGACTGGAGAATCCAAGGAGTCTGCTGTCTGTGGATGTCCAGGTACAAATCCGAGTGGATCCTGAAGGATGATTGTGTGTGTGTGTGCGCGCATGTGTGTGTGTGTGTATGTATGTGCATGTGTGTGTATGTATGCATTTAAAAGCTCCCCAGATGACTGCTGTGCGCAGCCAGAACATACCAATCCAGCTGGCCACAGGTACCTATGGTGTCCCGCGGTCTGATTCTCTCCATCCACCCACGCTCAGCGCTCACCTGGCTCCATTTGGCCTGCCAACCCCGCTGCACCAAGTCTCGCCATGCTCTTCCCGCCTCGTCCGGTGCACCCTCACCCCGTTTCCATGGCCCCTTCCTCCTTCATCGCGTGTGCTGGAGCCTCTGCGGCTCTCGCTTCGCTGCCCCTCACTCTGGCATTGCCTTGGGCTGAGTTGGTGCCCGGGGTTACAGAACTGGCTCCCTCTGTCCACGGTGAGCTTCTGAGGCAAGAACCTTGTGGATTCACTTTGGGGACCACAGCACCCCCACTGCTTGGGACACACCTGGCCCTGGGTAACTGAAGGAATGCGGGGGGGGGGGG
>PVIC010050482.1:0-12799 GCA_004025085.1 Thryonomys swinderianus
TGTCTCCATGCCCAGCATTATATGTGGTTACCGGGGATCGAACTCAGGACCTTGTGCTTGCGAGGCAGGTGCTGGAACCACTGAGCTAACCCTCCGGCCCATCGTTTTTGTTTTTTTGAGACAAGGTCTTGTTATGTTGTTCAGGCTGGTCTTGAACTCTCTAGCCCAGGGTGGCCTGAATTTGCAGCAGTCCTCCTGCCTCAGACTCCTGAGAGTGGAATTGTAGGCATGCGTGAGCATGCTCAGCACTGGTGGCTTTCTTGATACAAAGAATGGATGCTGTTATCATTTATTTTGCTGATAATCTAGACATTTTGTTCTTCCTTCTAGCCCTATTGCCAGAGTTTAGTATGTGTAGGGGGCTGCTTTAGACCACTTCAAATCTTGGGGCATTTAAGGACCCATAAGGACATGACCCTGCCGTTTAGTGCAGGTGCAGGATGGGCGCTTTTCAAGTAAAAGTGATTCAGCACAGACCATCACATATGTGCAACACTGTCCTGTCAGAACACAGTTTCATGATGTCTGGAAATGTCTGATAATGGCCAATGCAAGGGACAAGAAATAAAGACGCTTGCTGCTGCTTTTGCTGTGTTGGCTCAGTGTGCTTTCTTTTCCTTAGAGAATGTCACCTAGGAAAGTACCCCATGAGCCTGATCCTGATGACTGGCCTAGTCCATAGGATGAGGTAGGTGTGTCTCCAGCCCTGTGGAAACAGCATGTAAAACTGAGGGAGATCCACAGGGAAGTACTGGTGTGTCCTGCTGGCCCCACTCTGGTTGACTGTAGAAACCTTTTGCCAGCATGGAAAGCATTTAAGTACTGGAAAATGGTCCACCTGACACCGGGAAATGGTTTAAGGGCCTTAAAAGTGCTGGATACACAAATTCCTCCCCCACTATTGTGAACTGGTAGGGCAGGTAGGCTATTTTTTTTTATTCTTTTCTACTGTGCAGGGCAAAAGACAGAAGATCTCTTCCAGTGAGTAGACCAGTTGCAGCAAATTAAGGAGCATTTTCCCATAGCATAAGCCCCACCGTTGGGAGAATTCTCTGGTGCTGGATTCAAGGTCTGCCGCTATGTGAAGAGTAAAAGTAGAGGAGCCTTTGGCCCAAGGCCAGGGGCAGAGGGACCACCTATATCTACTAAACACATACATGACCTACATAGCTATTGAGTTACATGAGTTGATGAAACAGTTGAAACAAGGGTGGATTAAAAAAGTGCCCACATGATTGCTATTGCTGTGGGATAAAGGAGCTGATAACATGGGGTTAAGCCCATAGAAGATGTCCCAGTGAGCAAGTATAGCCAGCACCCTCTCTCTGTGCCAAGTTTTACAGAATGTACAGAGGACTGATCCATAAGTGAGTAACCAGACTCTGATTAATTGGCTGATGGCAGGTGAACCCAGGTGGTTTGTTGGAGCAAATCACAAAATAGACAGTCTACCTGGACTTGGTAGCTACACTGTGGGGAATGGGCATACAGCAGACCATGTTTGCCGTGCAGTATTGCAGCCCTGATGAGGAACTGCTCACAGTGAGCATGAAAGATTTTATCCTGGCCAGTGGCCTGGCTGCCATGTTTGGAATGGTCACAACTCTGGTGGCACCTTTTACAGATTGCCTGATTCAGAATACAGTAGATGCCTTTGCATAGCTGGTCGACATAGAAGTGAAGGGCCAAAATAAGGTGAGATCATGAGAACTCACCCACACGAATGGATGGCTCCTGGTTGAATGAGACCAACCCCTGAAGGTAACCAGTGCAAAGTCTGGATGGTCCTGCTAGTAGAAAGCTTAGCAGTGAATAGGCTGGATGGACAGTCCTTACATGTGTTGCTGTCTCTGTGAAAACAGTTGCACCCAGAACAGCAGTATTGACTGATGAGACTGAAAGTCAAAGCAGCCCTGGTAAAGCAGGGAGACGTGATGCTGGCATCTTTTATCCACATTAGGCAGCTAAAGTACCTGATTGCTGGGGACCTAAGGAGATCAGAGGTCATATGTGAAACTGACTATTTACTGGTTCCCCACGAACATATAGTGTATGCTGGCATTGGTGGATATCAGAGCCAAGTTAGCACTGATTTGTGGCAACCCACATTACTTCACAGAACCTACTGCAAACCTAGAAAGGCTGGATGTCACTGTATCACAGTCTGGAAGGCCAAGGGGACTTTGGGTATCAGGTGCTTGGCATCCTAATGTTTACGTTTCCTGGTTGCTGAGTATATCCTGGGGATGGACATATTGACTGGTGTTCAGCTTGACATCACACAAGGAGAATTCTGCTTACAAGTCTGCATGGTGAGAACTATTGCTCAAGGACACCCTAATTACATAGAAAACACTCTATTGGATTTTGGTCACAGATGTAAAAAGGAGCTAAAAGCCAATATTCTTTGATCAACAAATGGTTAGCAGTAATATATACTGCTCTGCATGCCCATGAAAGAATCATGGGGGCAGTTGACTGTGGAAGTAGAGACCAGACAAGCAGTGAAGAGCTGGGTCTATGAGTGGGGATCTTAACCTGGAAATGGGAGTTGCTCAGGCCCCCACCCTCATACAATGGGAGATGTACTTACAACACATGGATTCCTTTTTAGATAGCTCACTGGCAGACAAATTTACAACAGTTTTTGGGGCGTGATGTATACAGCACAACAAACCATACAGGATGATGGCCTATAGGCCATGATACCTGGCCCCTATCTGGAAGGGAAAGAAGATTGCTGGCTGAGGCTTGTTATACTGATAAATTCAGTTGTGGCACAACCCCACAGTGGACAGTGGTGGCTGCTAGCCCAGTATGGAAACACTTTGGTTTAAAATTGAAACAGTCAGGCCGGAGATTAAGCTCAGTGGTTCTGGAGCCTGCCTTGCAAGTGCAAGGTTCTGAGTTCGATCCCTGGTAACCACATACTATGCTGGGCTCAAGCCTACCACCAATCAGTACCACATACCACAGTGCTGGGCGTGGTGGCTCACTCCTGTAATCCCAGCACTCGGGAGGCAGAGACAGGAGGATTGCTGAGTTCGAGGCTTGCCTGGGTTACATAGTGAGCTCAGGGCCAGCCTGAACTACAAAGCGAGGAGACCCTGTCTCAGGAAAAAAAAAAAAAAAAAGTAGACATAAGTAGTCCATTGGCTTGACTTGACTGTTTTAATTTTAATTTTTTTTTTTTTTTTGAGACAGGGTCTCACTTTGTAGTTCAGGCTGGCCCTGAGCTCACTATGTAGCCCAGGAAAGCCTGAAACTCAGCAATCCTCCTGCTTCTGCCTTCCGAGTGCTGGGATTACAAGGCGTGAGCCACCACGCCCGGCACTGTGATATGTAGTATTGATTGCTGGTGGGTGTAAGTCACCATGCCCAGCATTGGTATGTGGTTAACGGGGATTGAATTTAGGACCTTGCTCTTGTGAGGCAGGCGCTGGAACCACTGAGCTAAATCTCCGGCCCTATAATGTCTACTTATAATACATAAAAAGGGCCCCCTGCATGTTTGCACAGACCACTGAACCATATTCCTGGGGTGAATGCTTTGGCTACCAACTTGGGTGGCCCAGGATTAACAAAATGTGGAATAGCCCCTATGGGGCAACGATTTGTAGTGAGACATACAGGAGATGGCCAAACAATAACACATGTGATGTAAGGGCATAGGCTTCTCCTATCACCAGGAGATGATTAACAGACACCTTCACAAGTGTATCCTCCCTCTGGGGAGAACCCTTAACGGGAACACCTTGGCTCCAAAAGAAAATGGGATAGATAGGGTCCCACACCATACAAATTTAAGCACAATGATGGAACCTGGACCTGACTCCTGCAGTCAAGAGCAACAATAAAAGTGTGCCCACAATGTGCTCTTCTCACTTCCCAGAGGAGAATGGCACCCATATAACTGGGTGTGATACTGCATGCACCCTAACCCCTACAAGGACGAGTAGATTATATTGGGCCCTGCCTGTCTTGTAGAAACACAAATATACCTTGATTGCTGTGGATATAGCCATAGGTGTAGGCTTTGCCTAGCCAATGTCTGCTTACCAAGCTCATACTATTAAGAGATTACAGTGGTTGACTGCAATGTACAGGATACTGCTAGAAATAGTATCTGGCTGGGGAAACCATTTTACAGGGGCTCAGATACAAGAATGGGCCCAAAGCAATGATGTAACTTGGCATTTCCAAGTTCCCTGCCAGCCACAAACAGCTGGTATAATTGAAAGATACAATGAGCTCTTAAAAACTGAATAGGCCTACTTGGCTCCAAAGTTCACTGGGTGGATGCAAGTCTTACTTCAGGTTGTCCAGTTGCTCAATGACCAGCCCTAACATACAGGTAACAGGCCATTGGATAGCCTGCTGAAAGCATAGCTGAGCCACCTTCATACTCAATTGGCAGAGCAAGGCCCAAAGGTGATAAAAGGGGCTTTGATCCTTCCTGCTCTGGAGCCTTTATGGATGGGGGCCCACTATCATTGGGTCTGGGAACGTTCCACAGACCCACTAATGGGACCTTGGGTGTTCTTTTGGAACCTTGGGGGAAGGACTAGGACTTGCTGTAGGAGTATAGTCCTGGATTTCATCATGACCCTTCAAGGCCTTGGTTTGCTCTCCACTCAGTCCTAGAACCACCATCGTAAAGAAAAATGACACTGTGGCTATGTGGTTCATTCTCTTGTGGTGATAGATTTAGTTCTAACTCTTTTACTCTTGGTGACAACAGGAACCCAGGTCTGACGTTCTAGGCTGGGAGATAAAGTGATCCTAGACACAACCCTATCACAGGATAAATATATAACTATGTAACTACATGTTACAGATAAATTGTACAAATGCTTGGTGGGAGATCATAAGCTGACAGGTACAGTGTCCTGTCCATCAATTGGAAATATGAGTCTGTTGAACCATGGATTGTCCATACTGCCCCATGCACTGGTTGGGGACTACACTCCTATTAAAGGGACTCCTTTATATTAAAGGTACTATTGGGCTTATAATTATAGATACACCCAACAGTTGGTATGCTGTATATCCCAGATGGCACCATACTTGATGGATAGCCTGATGGTTTTATCCAGTGGCATTGATGATATCAGGGCCAGGGTTTATAGAACAAGCCTGCCAGATTGAAACTCTTGCTTAACATGTGGTTTAGGCCCAAATCCTAATGTTGCTCATGGATGAAATGTCCCAAATAAAAGTGTTTTTTTTTTTTTTTTTTTTTAAGTCAGGGTTTTGCTTTGTAGTTCAGACTGGGCCTGAACTTACTGTGTAGCCCAGGCAAGCCTTGAACTCAGCAATCCTCTTGCTCCTGCTCATGCCTGCATTGTGGTATGTGCTTACGGAGGTTCAAACTCAGGACCTCACAGTTGTGAGGTAGGCACTGGAACCACTGAGCTAAATCCCCAACCCTAAAAACAGTGCTTTTACAAAACAAAATGACTGTTACACAAGGAAACACTTGTTCCCTCTCACATGTAAAATGTTACATTTTTATTCCTGACCACCACCAGACGTGAGTATAAAAGACCCTGGAAAAAAATGGGTATAAAAGTGTCCACCAACCAGGCCTTACAATAAGATCCCCTGGGAATCCCTGGAATCCATTTGATCCTGGGCAGCAATAAATGGCACTGCAGCAGTAACAGGATTAGGGTTGTATATTGTTCCCTGCGTTGTTGCTTTGGTCTTTGTACACAAGGGTTAGTTTCTTGTGGGTCACTCACAAGAAAGTCCTAAACCTTTGGTGGGATGGGGTGTAGGGAGCCACTTTGGTGCATTTCAAAGCCTGGGGCATTTGAGGACCATAAGGACATGACTCTGCCACTTAGCACAGGCACACAACAAGGCCTGATGATGTAAAAATGACAACATGGGCAGTCACACATACTTTATCAGGACACAACAATGTAATGTCAGAAAATGTTCAATACTGGCTCAGCTGGAAAATAAAGATACTGCTGCTGTGTTTGTCATGTTGGTTCCATGAGCCTTTTCCTTGCACTCACCTAGGAAAATTATCCCTCCAGCCTGACCCCGACAGTAAGGATATCTTAAAATATACACTGCTGCTTCTCAATTTAAGTGAGTCCATTATTAATTATCACAGAAACCGCTCTAGAAAGAGATCATCTGCTTGGCTTTTGGAAATGTGACCCAGTCTTTGCTCGGTTCACGTTTGTGCCCTCTGTGTGCTTGTGAAGGTTCAAGCAAAATCCTTATCTGGCACTCCTTGGCTTTTGCTTTGCTCCTCCCCGGATTTAGAAGCTTCTTCTCTACCTCTAGATCTGTCCCCTTTGCCTTGCTGTGGTTTCAGTGTTGCTGTCCCTCCAAAAGTCAGTTTGAAACCTAGACCCCAGTCCAATTTAGGAATTCCCCTTTGCAGAAAGGGGATAAGTTCTAAGACCCTCAGTGATTGCCTGATAGTACAAACAGTACCAGACTTTCCATGCTATCTTTTTATCTGTACACATTCCTATGATCTAGTTTCAATAGCTAATAATGAAATAGAACAATTATGACAGTATGTTATGGTACATGAATATGTTCTCTCCTTGTCAAGCCCTTATAGTAATAACTGATAGACTTCTCTGTTACTTCTAGAATACTACCCTTATGTTTTCCCAGAGGTCAGCTAGAGAGGGTTTGATGACTGGGTCCAAAGGTGCTTCCAATCAGTGAGGAAGTATGTAAAAGACGTTAGGATTATTAGCATCTAGCTTAGCACTGGATGTCTACCAAAGTCGCTTTTTACCTCTTCTCTCATCCTTTTCTGAGCACATGACGACCCTGTGATTGTCTGTGGACATTCAAATTACCCAGGATGAGCTTGGGTGGCCTTGGCTGTTGCTGTCACTCACTCTAGATGACTTCTGTTGAGTCCAACACACAGCAGAGGTGATATACATGACTGTCAGGCCCCTGCCACTGCCAAGCAGAGGCAGGCTGCAACAAGACACACCAAAGCAGAAATTTTCTTGCTCCTGTAACATTTCCAGCTGGAAAACAAATCAGAGCCACACATTCCAGCTATGCTTGGGAAGCACTGAAGCATCCAGGCAGTAATCATCGAGGTATGTTAACTGCAGCTCAAAATAATTTGGGGGTTGCCAGTACCATATGCCTTGTAGTCTTTCAATTAACTGTGCTCACACTGTCTTTCCTCCAAGGACCAATTATTGAGAAATTCAGCATTTCTCCTCTTCCCACTCCTCAGTCATTCAAGGAAAGGTTGTTGTACATCAGAATATCTGATCATTGCAATAAAGTTATCAGCTAGTCAGCTGTAGATGTTGGAAGAATTAAGCCCTTGAAACAGGGATCAAATACTTGAGGCTTATGAACATAGAATTTTGTTAGTGCTTAATGGTTGGAAAATTCCCTCGAGTAAGACAAAAACAGGAGGATGCTTCTGGCCTCATGCAATGACTAATCTTGTCTTCTTTTCTCTCAAAACTGTTCCGTTTGGGCCCAAAAATCAGACAGTCACTTTGCCTTAAGAATTATCTAGCTTATCTTTCAGTTTGATTTCAGGTTAGTGTAGAGAATATCTTTCTTTTTCTCCTCCTTCAAAACAAGTGGTCTTCTGTTTAACTGCTTACTGTTGCCAATGATGGGAGGATCCCTGCTTGTAAGGAACCCAATTGATGACCTCATGGTTCGGAATCAGAATCTTTTCCTTCCTTTGGCTCCACCCTTGAGATTTTCATTCCTTCCTCCAGAAGAGCTCAAGAACAAGTTTCTTCTCTCTTCCATGAAATATTTTCCACCTCAGTGTCACTTGTGGTTTGCATCTCTTCAGGAGCCCATGTATGTTTTCTGCAATTACTTTTTTCAACACTTCAAGTTCTTGGAAGCTCAGAGTTTGGCATTGTAGATCTGAAAGACAAAAGCAAGAATTTTGCTAAGCTGTGTCATAGAAATTCAAGAGAGAAAGCAGGCAGCTTTGTTTGAAATTGGTGGATGAAGATGCTGGAGTGAATACAAGCAAACTATAGTGAAAATTTCTTTGGAGTGTTTATTGTTTTATCAAGGCATGTGGATGACTCAGGTAATATCTCTAGATGAACATTACATGAATAAAATGAATCTCCAATTAAAGACTATTGTAAGCTAAGGGCATAAGTAGGATTCATGGCTTGTTTTCTTTTATGATTATACCAATAATACAAGGTGATTGGGGGTTGCCAGTACCATAGATGGGGGGGCTTCAAAGACATGTCTTTATCTTTTCATAGTTGTAGAGCTTGTAGCTCCCACCCATTTAGGTCATAATGAAGGCTCACTTGCTGGTCTGTAGACTGTAGATACAGAACTCTAGTGTCTCTTCTTTTTCTAATGAAGTCACAAGTCATATCAGCTTATGGCTTGGCCCTCATAATCTTATTTAACTTTGTCCATCTCATCTCAGACCATGACACTAGTCAGAATGAACTTTCAGGATTCAGCAACAGTTCCAAGACCCTTAGTGGGTGCCTGAAAGCACAATAGTGCCAGACCTCCCATGCTATCTTTTTCTTATCTTACACATTCCTATGATCTAGTTTCAATACATAATAATGAAATAGAACAATTATGGCAATATTTCACAGTGTATGAATGTCTTCTCTCCATGTCATGCCCTTATATTAATGACTGACAGACTGAATAACTGAAGAGGTGTAGCATTCTCAATCTAAAAATGTCTTGTGCATGTTGATTCTCTTTAGAGCCTCCCAGCAGATCAGGAGAAAAACTCTTCTCATTGCAAAGGATTGTCATTCAAGAAAGAAAAAGAAGCACAGCTAATTTGTTATTAGAAAAGCCATAACTCATTGTTTTCATTTGGGGTTCTTTGATTTTCTTCATGAAGTGAAAAATTTTCACATGCTTATTTATTTATGGGTTATTTCATGAAGAAATTTTTCATACTTTTGTAGTTTTCTATTGTTTAAAATAACTTATTAATTTGTATGAGCCATTTATAGAGTGATACTAAACAAGTGATGTTTAGCATCTACTGTGTAAAAGTACTGAACCAAGCGTATACATATAGAACCTCCTTTACTATTACTTACTCTTAAGAAATCTCTGCATTATTTTTTTGTACCAGGGATCAAACTTGAGACCTTGTGCTTGTGAGGCAGGCATTGGAACCACTGAGCTAAATGCTCAGGTGTCTCTGCATATTGTTTTTAAAACCTCATTTTAGAGACAAAAACTCTTGAGACTGGGAAAGTAAACACATTTCCTAAAGGAGAAGTTTATTGCTCCTGACTTCAAATTACATCTGTGATCAGTGGTCTGGTCCTGCTGTGTTTGGTTCTATGTTGGGTAACACTTATTTGTAGATTGAATTTACTTTCTACTCCTCTACATATATCACTTTCCGTGTATCTTCAAAAGCTAACAATTATTTTGTCCCTTCTCCTTTTTGTCCCCTGTAGTCTGGGAGAGTTTTTCAAACTTGATTTCTGCATTGCAGGTTTGATTTCCCAAGCTCTGTTTCTCTGCCCTCTGAGCTGACTTTTTTTCTTGTCTTGTAACCTCAGACTCCTTATCTCAGCAACACCATTTTCATCCACCTTTATCGTCTTTTCATTCCATGGCGCTAGCTTTTTATCCCCATCATGTTCTTTCAGTGCAACTTTTTGGCTTTTGCTCCTGTTTCAGAGAGGCCATATATTCTCAGATATGATTAAAGATATAAAAACATTTCATACTGTAGCTTCTTCAGGATATAAATAATTTTCAAAGATGTGCTTTTCCTGATCCCTAGGATATTGCTTCCTCTCTCACAAGCTTTGGAACTTTTCTTGGTTAACTGACTACTAATCTTTGGATTAGACGGGTCACCTCCAGATCCTGTATTTGCCAGCAGGCAGATTTGAGGATATTTTCTACAGAAGCAGGATCTCACTCAGTGCTTGATTGTCTGACTCTCAGAAGTGAGGAAATTTATAGCCCAGTTCCACACTGCTGTTAGATTTTAGTCTCTTTTCTTTAATTTGAAAACCATGCCCTATAGATGCAAAGACTCATGCTAGAACTTTTCAACCTTGCTTCTTGTTTTCAGCCCAAGAGAGTTGATGGAAAATGTGAGTGGGGGAGAACAGGGTAGAGAAGAGATGACTGGTGCTTTATGTCAGTTTTAGAAAGCAATCCTCCTACGACAGAATTTTCTGTGTAGCACTGACCTAAGCAGACCCAGGGAAGTACTGGGGACACTGAGGCATAGGCTTCTCTGCTTCCCAAGACCAACTGTAACTTGGCTACTCACTATTTCTCCCAAGCTGCCTTCAGCCATCTTGGAGTAGGTGGAAACTCTTTCCACAGTTCGGCAACTGTGTAAATTTTTTTCTGAGACAGGGTTTTGCTTTGTAGTTCAGGCTGGCCCTAAGCTCACTATGTAGCCCAGGCAAACCTTGAACTCACAGCAGTCCTCCTGCCTCTGCCTCCAAGTGCTGAAATTACAGGTGTGAGGCACCATGCCCAGCATTGTGGTATGTGGTACCCGGGATTAAACTCAGGACTTTGCTCTTGCCAGGCAGACAGTGGAACCACTGAGCTCAACCCCAGGCCTGGCAACTGTCTGGATCTTAAAATGTGAAGGGCTCTATCTGTTTAGTGGGATTTAGGGAGAGACTGAGTCAGAGACTACTAAACAGATATCATTTTAACCCGAAAGTTCTTCACACTGGATCTTGATTTTGTTCTTTGTATATTCAACAGCTTGTTCTCAGAGGCTGAACTTTGCCTTCATGGGGATTAATGGCGCCCTGTGTCAGGACTCTTCTTATGCCTTGTTCTCCATTGGCTGGGTTTCTCACCTGTGGGATCTTCCCTTTCCCACCACTCCCGCTGTGCTTTGGGTCCCTCACAACCTGCCGTGCTGTTGTGTGATTGCTCCCTGACTTGTCACCCACCACCCTGGCTACTTTTCATTCTTTGTATCACTGGTGGGTGCATTTATCTGACTCTGCACACCTCCTTGGTGGCTCCTCTTGTGATACTCACAAGACATTGTGGACTGACATTCTAGATACACGGTACTCCACCCACCTCCCTAGTGTTAGCGGCTGACTCTACCCTGGAATCCTCACTGTCTCTTGTGTTTCTGTCTCTCTCTGCACTCTTACCCATCTTCTACAATTGCATTAGACACAATCTTCTCCAAGAGACCTACGTGTGATCTCTTCTTCTTCAATTCCAAAAGCTGGATCATGTATTGAATTTAATCATGTGTTGGAGTAGGTGTGAGCACTACCTGCTGCTTCAGTCTCCAGCATGTCAGCTTTAAGTCCCTGAACCACAGTAAACTTAACCTATTCTATCTTGGTAGGCCTTAAATTCCTGACTAAAAAGAAAGAACGAATGTATTAGTGCTTGCCTAATGACTGCACTAACACAGGGGAAAACGAAGAAGAGCACAGAGCAGAGAACTTGATAGTAAAGTTCACAATATTTATTGCTGGACTACACAGCCAGTGGGTCTTCTGATTTTCCCCTGTATCTCATTTTATTCTAAATGTAAGTCATTCTCTATCCTAGACTTTGCCAGGTTTGCAAGGCTTTCACTACCAGTTGCATTCTATATGTTTGTTGTATGCTGCCAGAGAGTTTAGGGGCACAGAGGGAATGATCAAATGTAATGACCATTAGTGAAAACCACAGGCAGCAAACAGCTGGGTAATATGAACAGACAAGTTCAGCAGAATCTCCAGAAATGCATCAATCATAGGATGACGGCAACTTTCTGGGAAAGTTAAGAGATGTTTGAAAAGGAGCCAGAATATGCAAGAAAAAGATTCTTGGAGTTGGGTTTTTGAAACCAAAGCCTCCATCCTGGCTAAGGGATTTTGGAAAGATAGTCAATTTGGGCGTAAGAAGACTTCTTCGTTTTATGGTCATCTTTAGGAAATTGGAGAGTTTGTTTGGTTTGGTTTCATTTTTTTGAGCAATGTAATAATAGAAATTGCCTCAGGGATGGTGTCTGCTATTGCTCTGTAAATGCAATACAGCTCCTCCTCTGGGTATTGTACTGCAGGCTCCTAGAATGAATATTGCAAAAGCCACTAATAATGTTCCTTCTCAGGTAACATTTTCTGGTATTATGTATCTTGGGTTATTACAGTCTAAATACACTGAAGTGTAATGTGGTCAACATGATAACTTTCTGATATACAATACTATCATCTTAACTTCTGTCTCGGTTTCTGTGGTGTCAGGGATCCAAAACGAGTCAAGATGACATATTCTTAGGGCAGTGGGTAAGCCACCACAGTGCTATATAGGATTTACAGTCCTTGTTTTCCCCATGAGGGGAAGTATAGGGTAAAGTTAAAGAGACCAAGTAGGTGTCAGGATTCAGTCCCAATGGTTCAGGTGAGAAGTGAAGCCAATAGACTTGGGCCCAGCACTTAACTACTGTGGCTCTTATCTCTTAATTGAAGGGAGCTAAGGGAAACTTCAAAATATAGACTTTTCAAGATTTCTTCTGGCTAGAGAGGTGTCTATCATGACAGTTAAGTCTCTAGAATCAGCAGGTTTGGTTTTGAGCTAGCTAAGCCCATTTGTAGCAGAGAGGCTTAGAACAGTTGCTCAGAGAACCACTCAGAGTCTCACTTTCTTATCTATAAAATGGGCATAGTAAACATCCCTCATAGCAGTTTGGCTGTGCCACAGATGTTGGTTCAGACTCTCAACAGATTTATTAGGGACTCAGGCCCTTGAACAGCTCCACCATCTTTTTTTTTTTTTTTTTTTTTTTTTTTTTTTTTTTTTTTTTTTTTTTTTTTTTTTT
>PVIC010050483.1:0-12789 GCA_004025085.1 Thryonomys swinderianus
GACCTGAGTTCGATCCCCGGTTACCACATATAATGCTGGGCGTGGTGGCTCACGCCTGTAATCCCAGCACTCGGGAGGCAGAGACGGGAGGATTGCTGAGTTCGCGGCGGCTTGCCTGGGCACCATAGTGAGCTCAGGGCCAGCCTGAACTACAAAGCAAGACCCTGTCTCCAAAAAAAGCAAAAAAAAAAAAAAAAGATGCAGACCCAGACTCAGGTGGGAGATCTGGCTGCTCCCTGCAGAGCGGCAGGTGTCCTTGTTACTGAAAGGCTGAAGTCTATATCAAAGGCAATGGCAGTGTCAGCACACACCTGCTCAGGCAGAATGCAGCTCTGAAGTGTATCCTGATTCCTCCCTATTGTTCCTTACACTCTGACCATACCACCAGCCTATGAGACATTGTCACCCTCTCTCAGGGAGGCCCTCTTCCCTGTTTGGTCACTTACACGCTGATTTTCTCTGGACATTCACTCTCAGCCACACAGGTGTGCGCTCTGCTACTCTCGGTGTCTCTCCATCGTGTGAAGTTGACATTAAGATTCAACATCACAATTCCTATCCACAAAGTGCAAGTCAAGCCATGGTCACTCTGCAGAGAAGGCAAAAACAGTGGCACTACATGTTCATAATGGGAACAACCCATCCAGTCAGTGTAAAGTTCATATGTATCTGTATACCCAACATCTATATACACTATTTTATTGAACAAATAGGACAGGACATTAGGCGAGAGGTAGGTCTCAGTATAACAAAAGCACACTACTTTCACCTCCTGCTATCCCCATTGGATACATCTCTGGACAAAAGCCCAGTAAAGAAATTTTAGGAGTAATCTGTAGTATACAAGAAAAGGAGTTAACATTCATTAAAAGAATGTGTCACCCAACTGATGCAAGATATACCTCCTTTTGATCAACACGTGAAGCTTTCTGTAAAATATGTGATATTACTTAGGTCATAAAGCAAGTCTTACAACACAGCAAAAAAACAAAAGAATTTATTTCATCTTATTTATTTATTTTCTTCATTCCATAATGGAATGAACACACCAATCAACACCAATACAGGCTGTAGTATTAAATTCATGAACACTGCCATGTACCATCAACTGATCAGTGGGTCATCGAAAAGTGAAGCTGTAAATTATACACTTCTTATAATCAAATGAAATCAGAAACACAATCCACAAGAAGTTTTGGAGTCAGTCAAAGCAGTACTAAGATCGAGTTTTAAGCTATCAATGTCTACATTAATAAAACAGAGAAATATTAATAATTAGGCTAATGATTCATCTCAGGATCTTAAAACACAAACACATACCAAATGCCAAATGAGCAAATGTGCAGAAAGAATAAAGATGACAGCCGACATAATTTGAAGAGGGACAGAAAGAACAACACAAAGGATCAATTAAACAATGAATGATTACGTGGAGAAAAAAGAAAATCCACCAACATTATTCAAAGTATCAAAAGGAAACAGAGAGAAAATATCTAAATAGAGTTGCAGATGATAAAAGGACCATTACAATGGGTTCCACTGAAATCTAGAGGATGATGGGACGAAACTATTGGAAGGGAAGCTGGAGGAAACATTTCCAGACATTGACACAGGGAATGATTTCTTGAGCAGAATGACATCAGCTGAGGAATCAAACCAAGAAGTGACAAGTGAAAGTACCTGAAATTAAAAAAACTCAGGACAAAGGAAATAACAAAGTGAAGTGACCACATTCCACTAGGAGACAATCTTTGCCAGTGATAATTCTGATAGGGAAGTAATATCCGAACATAGAAAGAACTCAAAACACTAGCAGCAAAACAAGGCATAATCCAGTTAATAAATGGGCAAATGATGTCAAGAGCGTCTTCTCTGAAAGTGGAGTAAAAGCAGGTAAAAAATATGTGGAAAATGCTTGACATTATGAGCCATGGGAATTGCAGATCATGACTTCATTGAGATTCCTTGACAGACTAGCCACGGTATTATGAAGCAAACAGAAAATAACAACTATGGGGTGAAATGGTGGGAAAGAAAGATCCTTAACATGGTTGCTGGCACATGAATTAGCACAGTTACTTTGCAAATGAAGATGGAGATTTCTCCAAAAGCTACAACTGTCATACAGTTGAACTATTAAATGACTTTGTGTGTATCAGAACAGAATGAAATTAGTATACAAAGAGATATACATGTCTGTGTTCCTTTTGGCACTTTTCACAATAGCTAATATGGGGAATTGAATCAATTTGGGGACCAGTGAATAAGTGAATGTATAAATAAACATATATATTTTTTTCCTAAGAATGAAATTGGGGCTTTATTTAATCATAAAGAATGACATTTGGTCATTTTCAGGAAAATGGAAGAAACTTGGTGCTATCATATTAAACAAAACAAACCAGATACAAATGATGATACATGAGTTCTTTCATATTTCAAAATTAAAAAAAAAAAATGTTGACTTCAACAGAGTAGGAGGAAAGAAAGTGGGAAAAAAGTAACAAGAGAAGGGACCGGAGGGTTAGCCCAGTGGTTCCGGCGCCTGCCTCTCAAGCACAAGGACCTGAGTTCGATCCCCGGTAACCACATACAATGCTGGGCGTGGAGACACGCCCACCAACAATCAACACCGCATACTACAATGCCGGGCGTGGTGGCTCATGCCTGTAATCCCAGCACTCGGGAGGCAGAGACAGGAGGATTGCTGAGTTCGCGGCGGCTTGCCTGGGCACCATAGTGAGCTCAGGGCCAGCCTGAACTACAAAGCGAGACCCTGTCTCAAAAAGCAAAAAAAAAAAAAAAAAAAGTAACAAGAGAAGGGTAGAAAGTAATACAGAGAACGTTCACAATCCAACTGCGATTACATACCTGTCATCACCTGTCACAAGCCCATTAATTCTAATAATTAATGCGTTATTAATTACAATTAAGGCAAGATGTGGAAGTGTCTTTCCAACATGAAGATGAGAAAATAAGAACCTCTTTTCTTTTTTCCCATTTCCTTTCCATAGATTCCATGTTTAATGGGGTTTTATGTACTAAATGCACATCTTAAGAATTAGATTCTTATCACTTCAGTAATAATACCATAATCACTTAGCACTCCAAGATGGTGCAACTCTAATTAAACCCAAAAGGTCTTCATCTTCAAGAGTGTGCATCATCTTTTCTGCAATGTGTAGGATTCTGTCTAGGCTGTTTGAAATACAATAATAATTTGTGAACCCACATTAGTACCTAAGGGTTTCTGAAGAGGCATTAGGCTCCACTGAGGAAGCCACAAGACCAGGTAGCCTGTGTGTCCCTCCCAGCTTAATAATTCTGTGAATATTCTGAATAAATTTTTACTATTTGCTCAACTCTAGACTTTTCTTAGGTTTCCACCTATAATAACCATCTCCATATGATGTCAACCAGCCGCTGTGTGCGGCTGATGCTAATTGCCATGGCCAATAATTTGAAAGAGGTGTGGATCTCAGATCAACCGTTCTTGTTGCTGGCATATTTGTGGCAGTATATGCCAGGCTTCATCTGTAAGATACAAAGGACTTTCTGGGACAAAATCATGGAAAAAAGCAAGTAGTTGTATGGTAAGAATTATTTACATATTTCTTCATCCTGTATGGATCTCACTGCAAAGCCAATAGTTCAGTGTCTGTTAAACTTTCATAGTAACCAATCACATCCCATACGTAAATGCCAAAAACATTTTATCTCTGTGCCACCGTAGTTGATGGTTTACCATCAATTATTCCATGTTTGGAGGAGCACATTTTATACAATGTTCAATCAAAGCAAAGCTGGCCTGTTCCCTCCTACGCTGTTTCTCCAGTGTGAGCCTCAGTGTGCGCTTTCTCCTACTCTCTGCCGGGCTGTATCCACCCTCCCAGGCTCAGCTCAGGCTCCTGCTCTGTGGACGAGACCTGGCCATCTCCACTTCCCTTCAGAATGGGGTGCGCCCGGCCCTGGCACCCTGCCCGTCAGCACTGACGGACTGCACAGTAAGGACAGAGGCAGGGGCAAGGTGTTGTGGTGGCTCTTCCCTCACTGCGGCGTGCTCTGCACATCGCACCGGCAGCTGCGTCCACATCCATGGCAAAAGGCTGACTGCTCCTTCCACTTCTCCTTTCTACGGGGACTAGTGGAGAGTGCTGTGAACCACTTCTGAGACAACGTTAACATTAAAGGGGTTTCCGGTGTAGACGCCTCAGTACCACGTCATCAGCAAATAGTGACAGTTCAGCTTCTTCCTTCCCTATCTTTAACCCTTTTATTTCTCTTTCTTGTCTAGCTAATGTTTCCAGATCTATACTGAACAGGAGTGGACATCCTTGTCTTGTTCCTGATTTTCACATGAAAGGTTTCAGTTTTTGACTATTTAGTATGATGTTGGCTGCTGGTTTTTCACAAATCACTTTTATCTGGTTGAGATAAAAAGCCTTCTATTCCAATTTTCTAGTGGGGTTTAATCGTGTGTAAGTTTGAAAGATTCTTTAATGGTTTTGTGACAAATTGAAATATCCAGAGCCTGAAAAGTCAGTGGGGCATTTTCCTTGTGTCCCAGTTGTCAGATGGACCAGTTTGCTTGGGATCACATTGGTCACAAGGGTCTTGGTGAGGGAGGGAGCTGGGAGAGGGAGATGTTTCTGAACCTGATCTTCGCACATATTCCAGTTAGCAGAGTGTGGAGCTGGAGGTCAGCTGCTCTAAGGCAGTGAACCTACTGACAGGTGAGAGCGTGGAGCAAAAAGCCACCTTAGCAGAGAGGAGCAGCAACATCCTGGTCTTGAGCTCATAGCCTGTTTCCTTGCTGCTTGAGTTCAAATCTCAGCTCTGCCTCATACTTGCCCCATCACCTGAAGCACTGTTTGTCTCCTTAACTCCAGAGTGGAGACTGCGGTAGTGAATCTTGTCACCGTGCTGTCATTCAGCTAGAATTTACAAGTAGTGTAACATAATTCTCTCACCTTGTAAGTCAGACTTTGTAGCCTTTGATGAACATTTTCTCATTTTCCCCTGACTTCCAGCCCCTGGCAGTGACCTTTCTAATCCTAGATCCCATGAAGGTGCATTTTCAGATCCCACACAAAAGTAAGGTCCTACAGTGTGTTTCTGTGTCTGGATTATTTCACTTAGTAGAACATATATAACATATTGGACATTCACGCCATTGTCACAAATGGCTGAGTTCCTGTTTTTAAATTTTTTTGCCAAGGGCTACACTGCTTCATATGTGAAGATGCCAACATTTGGTTCACCCGCACTTCAGTTGTTTCTTTGTGTTGGCTCTTGTGAATAATGGTGACATGGACACTGGAGTGCATGTGTCTCTTCAGGAGCCTGAATTTCTTTCCTCTGGAAAATCTGCTCTGGTGTGGATGTGCTTTGTCCTTCCTACACTTGGTCCCCAGGGGAGCAATAGTACAACATGGAAACCGTTAAGAGGAGGGCCTAGCACAAGCTGATGAGGCCTTGGGGATGGGATCCTTAGCCAGAAGCAATGTCCTTGTCACTGGACCCTAGTTAGTTGTTGAGAGAGTCGATCATCATCAAGCAAAGACACTACATAATGCGTCTGCTTCTCTACCTTCCTGGTGCCTTTTTCTGTTCTTCATTATGCTGAGACCCAACTAAGGAAGATGCAACAGAATCTGAACAGAAAAATCCACCCTATCTTGGGCTCGTGGTCTCCAAATCTGTGAACTAAGTAGTTTCGTCTTTGTATGGTCTTCTGCTCTGTTTGGTTCCAATGACGGAGAGTCAATTAATACCCCAACAGGAAATGCCTAAATCTCATATCGTAAATTCAGTTTAAAAAATTTCCATGCTGGTTTTCATAATGTTGATACCAATGTATATTCTCAATGACTTAGATAGTAAGGTTAAAAAAAAAAGCATATATTAGAAAATGTTTGCCAGCTGAGAGAGGAAATAATGTTTTAGTCCTACGGTAGTAGCTGTTGGCTTTTTAGAAATATTGATAGAAAATGTTACAGTATTATATAAACATTATTCCAGGAAGTCTCTCAAGGAAAGCATCTTATTGCATGTGGCACTTTCTAAAAGACAATGGCCTTTCATGCCTACTACACTCTTAATATATGGTTGTATTGCTTTACAACTTGTTTTTTGATAAACTGGCCCCTCTTTCTTGTCCCAGTATCATCTTGTCAATGTATTTCCTCATTCTTTATACAAAACCATAGAAAAATAATCACACTAAGTTTATTGCTATTTCAATCATTACTTTGTTCCATTTTAGCGCAAGTTCTTGGAAGAGAATCTTGGAGATGGTGAGATTCCCTCTTTTGTTTTTTAAATGACATACTAAAAGTTCCCAAATAATTCTAGACTTTCTCTTAAATATTTCAACTACAAGTCCTCTGATCTATTCTTTGTTTTCATTAGGATAAGAAAGAAGAATGAGAGAATTCTGCATTTCCAGTATGACACGAGCAGATACTATCCATGGTGGTTATTCAAGATAGAAGAAGCAATGCTAAGCCTGTAGAGATATTTTTGCATAAATCTTGAACAATGGCTCTGATTTTTTTTTTTTTTTGAGACAGGGTCTTGCTTTGTAGTTCAGGCTGGCTCTGAGCTCACTATGTAGCCCAGGCAAGCCTCAACTCAGCAATCCTCCTGCCTCTGCCTCCCGAGTGCTGGCGTGAGCCACCACGCCCAGCACTGTGTTATGTGGTATTGATTGCTGGAGGGCATGAGTCTCCACGCCCAGCATTGTATGTGGTTACCGGGGATCGAACTCAGGACCTTGTGCTTTCAAGGCAGAGCCAGAACCACTGAGCTAACCCTCTGGCCCACAATGGCTCTGATTTTTAATTTCCAGTTTAAGCATTTGCTCAAGAAATAAACGGGACTGGAAGGAATATTTGCAGATTAACAGGCATGAGAGGAAAATGGATACCGTAATCACATTTTCTCCACCCAGAAAGCTAATTGCAAGCTAATTTGTGCTTTGACTTCTTTGACTTGAATTTCTGTTTAATATGTAAGAAGTTCCAAATAAATTTTGCTGTGACTATTCCCAAAAAGGTATTAACACATACTGCATGTTTAATAAAAAGGTGCATTTTAAAATACCTAAAACCTTACACTTAAAACTTTATCAGAAATCCTGCTAAAGAATTATAGTCGTCTATTTTAAACATTTCTGAGTCCATTTGTCTTACAGAAAAAATACCAGAGATTGAATAAGTTCTCCTACAACAAATGACCAGAGATTGGGTGATTTTTTTTTTTTTTTTTTGAGACAGGGTCTCACTTTGTAGTTCAGACTGGTCCTCAGCTCACTATGTAGCCCAGGCAAACCTCGAACTCAGCAATCCTCCTGTCTCTGCCTCCCGAGTGCTGGGATTACAGGCGTGAGCCACCACACCCGGCTCTGTGGTATGTGGTACTGATTGCTGGTGGTCGTGAGTCACCATGCCCAGCACTGTATGTGGTTACCAGGATCGAACTCAGGACCTTGCACTTGTGAGGCAGGCACCGGCACCACTGCGCTAAATCTCCGGCCCAGAGATTGGATAATTTTAACTAAGTGCATGTTTGCTTCTCATACTTCTGGAGTCTGGGAGGTCCAGGGTGCCAGCAGAAATGGTGTCTGTGAGGGCTGATCTCAGCCTCATGGTATTACCTTGCTGCTATGACCAGAGGGAAGGGATTCTTGTCCTGTGTGATGGAAGGACACAAAGGGCAACCTCTTCCTTAACCTCTTTCATAAGGACCCCTGATCCTGTTTGTGAGTTAGTCACCACCAAAGCCCATTGTTCTTGCTGATATTGCATGGAGGATTAGTTTCAATACTCAATTTGAGGAAACAAAAACTTTCTGAAGTCACACAACACGTAACATGGGTAGAACCCACCTGCCACTACTTTGACATATGTACTTATCCCTTGGCTTTTGTCTACCAACTGGTGACTACAAAGACTCCTTCTGTACTCACTCAGAGCAGTTACTGAGATGCATAGCCAGCTACCATCATGCTAAAATAAATGTTTTCATTAGACAAGTATGATAGGGGAGTCTGTTACCCATCCACCTTGCTGCTAGGGACTTTTTGCATCTATGTTTCTTTTAGAAATTGACCTGTAGTCAGTCTGTCTGTCTCTCTCTCTCTCTCTCTGTGTGTGTGTGTGTGTGTGTGTGTGTGTCTATCTCTCTGTCTCTCTTTCTCTCTTTGGTTGGATCCTTGTCTGATTTTTAGATCAGGTTAATGTTAGCTTCTGAGAATGATTTTGGAAATAACTCTTCCTTTTCAATTTCATTCAAAGTTCAAAAACTATTGGTTTTAGATCTTCCATGAAGGTCTTGTACAGTGGAGCTGTCAGTCCACTAGGTTCTGGGATTTCTTAATTGGTAGTTCTTTTTATTACTACTTTTATTGATTGTGATCGGATTCTTCAAGAATTTTAAGTTAATTTTAATTTTCTTGATTATGTTTTGGCAGTTCATATGTTTGTAGCAATCTTTCCATTTCTTCTGAGTTTTCCAATTTTTGGCATATATACTTGTGAAGCAGTCCTAAATAATTTTCTGGATTTCATCAGTGTTCATTGTGATTTTATCTTTTCCCTTTCTGACTGGATTAATTTGTTTCTTTTCTGTGTTGTTTTTGTAAAATTGCATAAAGGTTTGTCTGTTTTGTCTATTCTTTAAAAGAACCAGGTTTTTAATTCATTGATTTTTTTTGTATTGATTTCTTTAGTTTCCATTTCATCAGGTTTTGCTCTGATCTGTAAAATTTCTGTCCTTGTTCAAATTGTGAATTTGAATTGTCTCACTTTTCTAAGACCTTGAGATGGATCGTTAATTATTTGGACTCAGTATATTCTCTGGGCATTCACCACTATAAATAACCCTCTTAGGACTGCTTTTACTGTGCCCCATAATTTCTGGTATGTTGTACTGGGCATTAGCACTTAATTATAAGAATTGTTTTGGGCCGGAGATTTAGCTCAGTGGTTCCAGCACCTACCCCGCAAGCGCAAGATCCCTGTTTGATCCCCGGTAACCACATACAGTCAGCAATCAATACCACATACCACCGTGCCGGGCATGGTGGCTCACGCCTGTAATCCCAGCACTTGGGAGGCAGAGGCAGGAGGATTGCTGAGTTAGAGGCTTGCCTGGGCTACATAGTGAGCTGAGGGCCAGCCTGTACTACAAAGCAAGACCCTGTCTCAAAAAAAAAAAAAAAAAAAAAAAAAAAAAAAGAAAGAAAGAAAGAAAGAAAGAAAGAAAGAAAGAAAGAAAGAAAGAAAGAAAGAAGAAAGAAAGAAAGAAAGAAAGAAATAATTGTTTTATCTCTTTCTTAATTTTCTCTGTGACAACTATTGGTTCTGTGTCTTTTCTGTTTTTTGTGTGATCAGCTTTGAAGTTCATTTTGTCTGAAAATACGATAGCTATTCCTGCTTGTTTACTGGCTCCTGTTACATAGAATATTATTTTCCTTTCTTTGATTTTTATTCTATGAATTGATTTTTGGCTTAAATATATTTCTTGTATACAGCATCACACTGAATTTTTTGATCCATTCTGTGGATCTGTGTCTCTTGATTGATGAGTTGAATCCATTTACATTGATAGTTATAACTGGTAGGTGTAGACTTATTCCTCCTGATTTGCTTTCCTTCATGTTTACTTAATTGCTAGTCCAACCTCATGTATTCATTTTATTGGACTTTTGACATTGTTAGCTTCAAAGTGTCTTTCTGAGATATCCTTGTAAATTTTTTAGAGGGTTGATTTGGTGGTCATGAATTTCTTTAATTTTCTTTCTCATGGAAGTATAATTTTTCTATTAGTTTTGAAAGATAATTTTGCAGGATATAATAATCTGGGTTGAAAGTTGTTTAACAACTTGCAACACTTTATTCCATATTCTCCTCTTTAAGGATTGTCTTGAGAAACCTATTCTAATTCTAATGGATATTCCTTTGTAGGTGACCTGTTGGCTTTTCTCTATCAGCCTTTAAAATTCTGTTTTTGTATTGCATTTCTGGTATTTAAATTTCGTTGTGTGGAATAGATTTTTTCTAATCACGGCTATCTGAGGTTCTGTATGCTTTACTTATCTGTATGTTAAATTGTCTTTCCACATATGGAAAATTTTCTGCTATTACTTTTGTAAACATGTTTTTATGCTGTCTTCTGAGTTTTTGCTAATTCCCATTATTTATAGAGTAGTCCTCTTGGAGTCACCTCACAGACATGGGATTCATTTTTAATGCTCTCTTGTTGTTTTTAAGGTACCCATAATTGATCATTGACCTCAGGACTATCTTCACATTCTCTTTACATTGGTCATATTTTCAGTCATATGTTTAATCTTGTGGATTTATGTTTTAAGTTTTCCTATGGACTTCCATTCTTTTCTATGTAGAGCATTCATGGTTTGCATCTCTTCCTTTACCCAACTAGCTGTTCATTAGTGTCATCTATAGGCTTGCTGGTAATTTGTTTCATAAGGGTCATTATCTGATTATATCTTCATAGATCATGGAAACTGTTGGTAGGAGATTAAATTGAAATATCTCTTTGCATTCTCTAATGAAGTTGAAAATAACTATACCCTAGAAATTATACTCAAAAGTATTTACCCTGGAGAAACTATTGGCACATACACCCTCCAACCATGTACAAGAAAGTTTATCATAACATCAAAAGCTTTTTAAAAACTTAAATATTCATCACAGGATGGCTTTTTGAATGGATAAACCTATGGTGGAATCATATATCCAACTATGAATGTATTTTGATTACATTTAGACTCAACAAATTAGGTGAGGATCATAATCATGGGGATGAATGAAATTAGCAAGTTAAATTATATTAATAAAAATTTAAGAATAGGAGAAATAAAACTATGCTATTACATTGCATACAATGTGGCTAAAACTATAAAGGAAATGATTACTAGAAATGCCAAGAAAGTGGTTAATTCTGGAGGGATGGCTGTAGGAGAGCAATTTAGAAAGAGCAAGGTAGGACTTCTGCCCTGGCTGAATTCTTTTATAATTCAACAGTGCTTTTCAAGGCAGTTATATCATTGTTTTGCAGTAAACAGTGGTACATTTGTGGTACATTCTTTTGAATTTGTACTTTATAGTTTATATTTTTTAAATTAAAGAAAAGATGATAGGGTTGGTGAGTTACAGGTGAGGCCAGACAAAAATCACCTTTGCTGGAAACAGAAATCATGTTGGGTCATTGAAATGGAAGGAAAAGGAATTTTACAGGTTAGTTAAGATATAGATTAACAGCCGGGCATGGTGATTCATGCCTGTAATCCCAGCACTCGGAAGGCAGAGGCAGGAGGATTGCTGAGTTCAAGGCTTGCCTGGGCTACATAGTGAGCTCAGGGCCAGCCTGAACTACAAAGTGAGACCCTGTCTCAAAGAAAAAAAAAAGATATAGATTAACAATTTTGTGGTAAAATGGAAGAGGAACATTCAGTATCTGGAAGAGGAAATACAATATCCATCCTTGGGCTTGGATGTAACTGCTGATATCATGGGGAGGATTGGGAGGAAAAGTGCACACAGAAAGATTTGAAAACACACAGAACAGCCAGAAAAGTAGTATATGGGAAATTGTAGTCAAGAAAAGCATAGCTGAGGACATTTGTGTCATCAACAATAACAAATACTTTGCATCATCAAAAACAAGAAAGGTGACTTTAAGACACCTCAGGAATGAGATAGCCCAGTGATTGCTAAGTCTCAGCTGTAAATTTGTAAACTCTTCAAAATCTTCATTTAAAAGAGAGCAGAAAGGAGCACAGGGCACCTGGTGCTGTCTGTTAAAAACATTCCACATGATCAGGTATCCTTGCCCACAGAAGCCACGGCACACATTGTGCAAGAACTTCTCTTTCACGTGTGACTGGTGGACCACAGCTTTGCCCAATACATGCTGATTTTGCAGCACACAGAATGCAGTGATTGTGGAGTCATGGAACATTCTACATAGGATTTCAAGGGAAGGGCTAGGAGGCCAGTCCATGTAATAGGTTTAGAGTCCACACTGAGAGACACTGAGAATTTGATGCATTATGACATGGAAGCAAGCCCAAAGTTGCACTCAAGACTTCAGGTAGAGACGATAGAAAGGAAGAATGTTTGCTAAAGAAAGCTCAGGCAACAAGCCAAAATGGCCCATGAGAGATGCCATCTGCCGTATCATACATGTCCCCTGAAAGGCTCAAGGGCTCAGTGGTTTGGTTTTGGACCATGAATATCGTGGCACTAATCTCTAAAAAGTGTTAAATATTCCATCAGTCCCTAGGTGAATGAAGTACTGGAGGTGTGACCTCATTGAAAGAGCAGGTCATTGTGTGTATTCTTTGAAGAAATATGTTGCCCCAACTGTCCTTTCTGCCTGCCTTTTGTCCTGCTTGCTGCCTTTGGCTGGTCTGATGCAAGCAGCTGTCCTCCACATTAATCTGCCTGGAGATATTCAACCAGGGACTGGTACTTCTCAAGCTTTGAGCCAAAATAAACCTTTGCTTTTTTTTTTTTTTTTTGAGACAGTGTCTCACTTTGTCGTTCAGGCTGGCCCTGAGTTCACCATGTAGCCCAGGCAAGCCTCAAACTCACAGCAATCCTCCTGCCTCTGCCTCCCAAGTGCTGGGATTACAGGCGTGAGCCCCCATGCCTGGCTACCTTTGTTCTTTTAAACTGTGTATGTCAGTCCTTTCTGTTCCAGAAAGAGAACCCTGACCACTCTCTGTGGTAGGTATTCCTATGCGCTTTCAGATCCCTC
>PVIC010050484.1:0-12503 GCA_004025085.1 Thryonomys swinderianus
GGGGGGGGGGGGGGGGGGGGGGGGGGGGGGGGGGGGGGGGGGGGGGGGGGGGGGGGGGGGTGAATAGTTGCGTGGATGTGTGGATACGTGGATGTGTGGGTGGGTAGATGCGTGGACACAGGGTGGGATAGTGAGTGGACATATGCATGGATGGTTGCTGAGTAAGATGCCTCTTTGTTGGTACCGTAGACACATCGGAGTACGTTATTGAAGGGAACAATCCAGATTTTGCTCTCACACAACATAAACATGAGTTTCTCTTTAGACAGTATTTGCTCTGTTATGTGAGGAACCAGATAATGATCTCTACTGTGATTCCTTTCATTCTCTGTAAATCCCCAAAGTTTCTCATTACCAACAACAATAAAAACATTGAACAAACTCTGAAAGGATTTCCAAACTGGCCAGGTTCATCTACCAGACAACTTGCATTGCCCATCAAAGCCTATTGGCCGGGCACCCTGGATGGGTCCCCAGGTCTAAGCCCTGAAATGATGCAATGCCAGGCACAACACGAGACCATCAGCTCCTCTAGCCTGGTGCAGGACCTTTTTCTTTTTTTACAGTCCAGGACCCATGGCCCTCTGTAGATGCCACTTTGCTTCCTTTGTCAGGCAGAGAAAAGGGTATAGAGAATCCTCACCAAAGTCAAAGAAATGAACTGCTTTAGAGATCATTCTGTTATATAGTGACGTGGTATCCAGACTCCTACAGAGCAAGACTCTCAGCACCCTCCTGGCACATCCCTCAGGAATCTGACCATATTTTCACCTTTGGAAGTAGCCTATCTTCGCAGGCATACATAGTTAAAAGGTGCTTGCTTTTAGTTCAGTTGAATAAAAGTTTGTCAAGGGTTGAGTTGCCAAAGAGAATCCTTGCTCAAAGGAATATATAGTTTTATCCACAAGAAAATATCATGCAATCAGAGAATATATAAGGCAAATGTAATCAGAAGAACCTCACTCCAGAGAAAAAAGAATATATTTTTCTCCACCTCCAGGTAGAAGATCACCCAGCAGCTCCTGATGTAAATCTCTCTATACAAAGAGAAAACTCAAATTAAGCTCAATGGTCAGATTCATTGTTGACCTCCTGGGAAATCTGATTCAGTTCTTGTCCAATTTTCAACCAGAATTGTGGGAAAAACTGCATTCCTGAGAATTAAATTTGAGGTACCACTGTAATATCACATAAAGAACTTGGCAAATATGAGGAGGAAATTGTTAATAAAATGTTTGAAGACCACCCACCAAAGAAAGCCTCCTAGGAGCATTTAGGCAGCTTTCAAATGTCTGGAGTCAACTCTCAGGAATTTGGTTGCAAGTTCAGGAGCGAATAAGAGCTCTGAAGACAGACACAGGCGCACTCTAGTTCGCTAACTGCTCAGCATCAAGCGCCATCTTTACTCAGGGTCTGTTTGTCCTTCTCTCCCAGGAGGCTGACAAACATGATATTCCTGCATATTGGCCATAAACTAGGTAACAGAAGATAATTAAAGGGGAAAGAGATCTAGGAGAGATGGAGATTCTGATTCTAGAGGAAAAAGACCGATGTAACTAAGGAACGACACAAAACCACTTTAAAGTAGTAGAGGAACTCACAAAAGTAAAATGTCAGAGTAGTCAAAGATGAGTTACTAATTGAGTAACCCTTCTAATACTTTCATGGCTCCTCAGTGTGCTATTTTATAACAGCAAAGTTCATTTTAAACATTACCCAACATCCTATCACGGGGTGTTCCGCCTAGAGTCGAATACTTAGAAGACTGAACAATCTTTTCTTAGATACAGTGGTATAAATAATGGGTTTGCTTTCAGACCAGTTAGTTCATAAGAAACAATAAGCTCCATAGCACAACCTAAATATTTATAAGATGCAGAAAATGGAAAATAATTCTAGAGCCACTATTTTATTTAAATATGAAAACTATTTGACCATACAAATGAAATGAGCTCACCACTGAAAATGCTCCCCAAACTTCTGGTCTGGTCCAGGACCCAGGAATATTGTGTGGAAACTGACTTTCCTGGTCAGTGCTTCTGACCAACTTCCTAAGTGAATGAGAGGAATTTGCAAACTGGGAACAAGGCAGGCTGGGAATCTGTGGAAAGATAGAGCACTAGTGCCTGCGTAGATGAGGCCACAGCAGGGATTTGGTTTGCCACTAGGACAGGTCAAAGGGCTTCAGCACTAGGAGAAGGCACCTGCTTCTCACTGGGTTACTGAGGGCGTGATCCGACCTCCTGCATCCTCAGTGCCTACTGCCTGGGATGCGGTGGACAACACTCGTTTTTTTTTTGTTTTTTGTTTTTTTTTTTTTTTTACCAAACCCAGCAATGAATGGTCAACTATATCTTTCTCTAAAGACCAGAAGCCACTGACGCAAAGCAGTGACTCCCGTGTAGGAGTAGAGATAGAATCTCCCCACAGCCTGTTCTCATGGCTTCTGGGCTGTAGGGCTGGAGCTCCCGTGAGCCACTGCGGCCCACAGCAGGAAGCTCTGCGGGCAGCAGGGGGGGAAAGAAGGGAGGAGGGGAGGGGACCTGTTTCCACCAGAAGAAGCGTCGAGGGCACAGGTGCCCGCGGGGCTGGTGTGGCGGCTGAAGGTGAGCTGGGTACAAGAGGTGAACACAGGGACAGCAGTGGCCTTTGAGGAAAAATAGTTTCTGACAAATATCTCAACACTTAGAAAACAGTTAAACTGTGTTCTATGTCCTCTGTGAGACAGGAAAGTATTCTAAGCCCTTTAGGAAAAAAAAAGTGCCAACCAAATGTGTAAATTTCTACCAGAATACATTGCTTCTCAAAGTGGGACATTCCCCTTCGTTAAAAAGGCACTGAAGGGTTGACAGGGTGGCCACGCAGAGGAGCAACAGCGGGCGTGGTGCTGTCGGGTGACCCCAGCCCCACAAGAGAACAGCTCCCCCTGAGAACGGAGGCCGTGGCTTCATTATTCAGTCACCCAGGTCGAAGGTTAAACAGACTAGAACTCACTCCGTGCTAGGATAAGTTCAAATCTCCTACTAGACTATACCTAGGAGAGTTTTCTTGTTCATGCCTCTTAATTTTCAGTTTCACAAACATGGGGAATAATCCTCAGCTACGCCCACGACAGGAAAACAGCTGTAAGAATCAAAAAGACAGGACCGTGTAACACAGAGAACCAAAACTAAGACAACCAGATGGAGTTTGTGCTTTTCAGGTTGAGTTCATCACTGAAGAGGTTTTTGGTCAAGGAAGAGAAAGTAGATAATAAACCAATGGCAGGATGGGGTGTTTCAAGATGATCCATTCAACCGTCTGCAAAGATACTACTGTTCTCCATCTGCCAGGAGAATCTCACCGAGGGCCATAGCCGTAGCTTAGTGTTGGCCCCATTCCTGTTTCCTCAACAGACCAGGTAGGACTGTAGAAAACAGCAGGTGGTGAAAAATACTTATAAAAAAAACTAAAATCTTTAATAGAAAATAATAATCTTTAGGTAGCATGGAAATCTTTAATGCAAAAGAAAAACAACTAAAAAATAGGCAGAGGATATAATCGGTCAACATACAGAAATATTGCAACTAGCTAGTAGACATGTTGAGATTTTTCAACTCCCTAGATGGTTGGGACTATGCAAATCTGCTAAGAAGACACTATTTCCTCCCAGGAGATCAGCAAAAGTTCAATAATCGATACTATCCACTTTGGCAGCAAGTGTAGGAGCCCTTTCTCCAGGTACAACCTGTGGAGTCGTTTGCTGGGCTTGTGTACAAGGCCGATCGCAGTTGCCCAAACTTGGAGGCCGCGAAGACGCCCTTCAGCAGGTGAACTGGCGTACGGCCATGCCATAGGTACTCCTCCGCAATTAAACGTGGTAATGTCAAATAAAAACCTGAGACAGGCCTCCCTTTAAAAAAAAGATTTTATTTTAGATTTATACAGAATAAGATTTTCTGGATCTTCTCTTTGGTATGAACACCTGTAGATGCAAATGAGCTCTAGAAAGTATGACAGCTTTTATAGAGTGGGAAATTTCTATAGGAAACTTGGTGTGGGAATGTGATGAGGGGAAGGAATAAATATAATACAGAAAGAAAATAAAAGAGCATGTACAAAGGGGGGAGGGGGGGTGGGTAGGGATATGGGTAAAAATGAGAATTAACTTTTGTCATATACTGGTACAAATTCCCCAATGTTATACGTGATTTTGAGATGTATATAAATTGTACCAATAAAGAATTCAATTAAAAAAAAAGAATGTGATTATACCGCAGGAAACACATTCATGGGTCAAGATGCACTCTGGTCCATCTGAAGAACAAAAGCAAGGTTGGAGCCTTACCGGGAGGGCAGCACTGCGAGGGGGAAGGGAAGCCCTGGCCCTCGTGCCAGCAGGAGACGCCAGGGCTGCCGCGAGCGCGATTTGGGTGTGGGCGGAAGCGGCCTTCAAGCAGAGCGCCTCCTTGCCCTGCTCCGGGCCTTTGCGACCACGCACGGCGGTGGCTCCGAACACGTGGCCAGGTGTCCTCCCACGACCTGGGGTTGGCCTCGGGGACTCCGTTTTCAGTCTGATGACCGTCGCTAAATGAACAGACTGTCCACACAGATGATGAATCGCACGAGTCTAGAAGACATTATTCTGATGAAATGAGCCAGACCCAAAAGCTCCGGGGTGCACTTCGGACATGGAAGAAAATGATAAAACGCCAGCGTTCGACCACAGCGTGAGATGGGGAAGGCACAGCCAAAGCTTGGTAGCACAGAGTGGCTCTGGGGGCTGATGTCACAAAAATCTACCACCTGTGATTAATTTGTAAAAACTGTACATTCCACTTTCATCTCCCCCAAGTCAATTTATCATGTGAAAATTAAAAACGAAATGTAACTCATTCATGCTCACCTTAGACAAAACAGCCCGAACCTTGGCGGCGCCGGCGCTGAGCCCGTGACCTTCCCGGACGATCTCTGCACGACGCTCCCGAGCTTGAGGTATGGAGGTTCATGAGCTGCTGTCATCATTGGTACGAGTGAAGTTTGTACCAGACTTTGGAGTTTAGTTAGAATTAACTGTCAAAACACACAACTTGCACACGCCTTCCCGGGTGTCGGTTTTAGGTGTGACACGCCTCTCCACAGGCTTGCTTTGCTGCAGGCTGGGCTGCTGGGGGGGGCTGCATCACGAGAGCTTCGTCAGCGAGCGAACCCCCTCAGCGGCGAGACATCGCTCGGCGGCGTCGCCAGGACAGCGGAAACGGGGCTGGGCGAGGCTGAAGAGGTGGGGCAGGCTGTGCTTAGGAAGCTGCCCCAGATTCTGTCGGAAAGCCCTCCCTTGATGGCCTCCCCCGGACTCTGCCGGGCTCCCTGCCTGCCTGCCAGGCCCGTCTGCTTCTCCTCTGCTTCCTGGCTGCCACGAGGCTGCCACCAGGTCCTCTGCCACGTTCCTACTTCACACAGCCATCACAGCCACGGAGGGAGCCCGTACGGACTAGAGCATCTGAAACCACCCGAAAAGTATTTCCTCCTTGAAGTGATTTGGATCAGGAGTTCTCTGACGGTGACCGCGAGCTGACGAACACACGGAACGATCCATTTGTGGGAATTTATTGTACGGCTCCAGTCAGATGAAGAATTTATGAAAGCATGCGTGTATAAATATCAGTGCAGCAGTGAGAATTAGAAACCGTGAGCAGGTGAATACATGAGGTTATGCCGCACCGTGCGCTGGCCGGTGTGCTGCAGGCAAAGAGGGGTGCACAGGCTCTTAGGCGCCACTGCCTCTCCGGAAGAACTACTCAGACTGCTCCGGGCACAACGAGTGTCCTTGGAACAGGTGTGACCGCTTCCATCCCACCCACCCACAGACCTGTGCATTTGACTTTTAAAGGGATTTATAAAATGCCAACGTGCTGCCTCCATTAAACAAATACGCACCTCTCACAGAAAGTGCAGATATAGACTCAGCTGCACAAATCGTCTGTTCACACCCTACTTGAATATTAGAGACGGACAGGGTCCATGCTGGGGGACCCGGCACTCCCTGCGGGGTCCGGGAGCGGTCCCTGAGCTTTCCACAAGCCCTGTCCTTCTGGCCCGGCCACCAACGTTTCATCTGGCCGATTTCCTTGTGCCTGCCAGCTGTGAAGTACTTTGAATTTCACTTTCTCTAGAGGGCGACTTCTTCACGATGATCTCCTGATAGGTGGAACAGCCCCCACTCCCTTCACCCCCCCGGCCCCACCGGGCTGACCTCTGCTCCAGACATTTCCCCTCACTGCGCTCCTCTCCGCACTGACCTTCTCCTCCTCTCTGTCCACCGAAGAGCTGTCCAGGCCCCTGGGCTCTGTGCAGGCGTCCTGCGGCTACAACCAGGAGCCTGTCTAGCAGACCGACCCGGCGTTCTACCGTCCCTGCCTTCTTCTGCTTTAATAACCTTTCCCTTCATTTCTCCAGAAGTGGATACTATTTAACCTTCAACTGCTTGTGCAAATGTGAAATCAAATGCCATTATTGATGTTGCTGCTGTGAGATTTTTTTTTCTCCCCACAAAACAGGTCTATAAATTATAAAAATAGCCCATGAAAGAAAGGCCCCAGAGAAAGCAGGAGAGTGAGAACCTGGCTCTGTGGTACCTCGGTCACCCGAGAAAACAGACCTTCTTCCTCGGTCCCACGGCTTCCCACGTCCTGCTCAGCGCCAGCCAGGGAATCAGGGTTCCCCTTGGGGGTGTCACGGGTATCTGTGCTGCGTCTTCCGCTGCTTCCAACTCAATGTGTCAAAAAGCGAAAGGGTTGCACGGCGGTCCTCTGGTCCCACCTGTTATACCTCACTAAGTCCCGGGGTGTCCCCTAATCTGGAGGCCGCTCGGGGCCCCGTTTCGTGCTCTCCTCCTCCTGGAAGTGCCGGCACCTGTAGAGCAGACGCCCCGTGAACCTCTGTGGAATGGACGTGGAGTGTCGTGGACGGTGAGTGGGGACATCCCGGCAGAATCCTCAGCGGAGCCTCTCGTTCCTGCCTAGATTCCAGCCAAACCCAGAAGCGCTCAACCCGCAGGAAGCCTCTTGTGAGCTCAGCGGCCCCTCTCAGACAGATGAACAAACCACGAAATGTTGAGTGTGATTTCAAGGTCACAGCCACCGTGGAGGCCTGTCCATGATTATCAAGTCAGAAAAACCTCGAATCCTTGGCACATGCGCAGAAGCTACATCTGAAAGGTACCACGTTTGTTGACGTCACGATCATGGCTCCTCACTGACTGCTACTTCTGTGCCTCTCTCTCCTTCAAGCTGTGATCTGGCCGTCGTGCCGCCCTAGCACTACCCCTGTGAGCACCGCGGCACAGTGCTACAGGCGTGTCACCGTGCACCCTGCACAGAACCATGTGGCCACCGGCGCTCCGGACAGTGGACTGTCTGGAGCCCACAGAACAACCTTCCTTGGCGGACCCACTCGGACAGCCCGCGGCAGCGCGCTCCGGGCCCCAAATGCTGAAGTCGCAGGGGACAAGCCCCGGCGTGCAGCGCCCTCTCCACCGGCAGCCAGCCCGTGAGTCCTCTCTGCGCGCTCCCTCTGGCGGCTGGATCTTCGTTTCCTTCCAGACCGGTCCTGCTTAGCATCGCTCCTCACAAACTAACACTTGGCGCCTGACTTCCGGACGCCGCCGGATCCCGAGATTGTTCTATCCCGCGTCCTCCTCCGTTAGGTGCTCACTGCAGGGCGGAGCAGAGGTTACGGCTGAGGGCGCCAGAAAGCCGCGCTGTGGCGAGACTGAGCAGCAGGCCCGAGCGCAGACCTTCCGCGAAGCCCACACGGCCTCGCCCTGCACAGGTCCCGGGGCGCCACCCGTGGGCTCATTTTGGCACAAGGAAATAACGAACATACTCCTTGATGTTCATCATGGCTGTGCCACATAAAATGCTATAGAGTTCCTCTATTTCATTATTTAAAGTTCATTATTTAAAGATTAAGGAAAAAGTCTTTTTAAAGGACATGAAACTCATACTCTCCCTGTAAGAAATGCCCTTTGTGGATATTGCCGGTTTTTCCCTGCTGCTCGGGGAACATTCCTGAAGAAATATGAGGCTTGCGCTGGGAATTTAGCTCAGTGGTTCCAGAGTCTACCTGGCAAGTGCAAGGTTCCAAGTTCAATCCCTGGTACCACACACCAGAGCGCCACACATGGCGGCTCATGCCTCTCATTCCAGCACTCAGGAGGCAGAGGCAGGAGGATTGCTGTGAGTTCAAGGTTAATTTGGGCTACATAGTGAGTTCAGGGCTTGCCTGAACTACAAAGAGAGACACTGTCTCAAAAAAAATTTTTTTTTAATTAAAAAAAAAAAAAGCATGAGGCTTGGGTCAGCTTTATCCCGCAGCAAGACCTTTTTCATCTTGCAGGGTCAAGTCCCGAGCGTCAGACACCACCTGCCCCAGGAAGTGCCCCGCCCTGTCATTTGGGTTAGCGAAGCCTCTCCACGGCCACGGGGCCTTCTGAACCCCTTGCTGCTTGACGCCAGTGGCACCTGAGGAGTGGCTGTGTGGTAGAGCTCCTGCCAGCACGTGTGAGGCCCTGCGTACCCAGTGGTGAAAAAAATTAATGAAGTTAATAAGTACTCACTGGGGGCCAGGAGCGGCTGCCAGGCACCGTGCCAGCCCTGGGGACAGAGACAAAGCAGGTATGTCTGCTGTCGATGTCTGCTGTTCTTCAAGGAGGAAAGCGGCGGGAAGCGAGCCTCAAGCTCCTCCCTGAGAGAACGAACAGAGGCGTCCGGACCCCACATGATACAGCTTCGGGCTTGAGGCAGCTGTGTGCCTCAGGCCCTCCTCCCGCCGTGCTGCAGCCTCGAGGGATGCCGAGGGCGTCCCGGGGGCGGGCAGTCAGCGGGACGTGCAGGCACATGCTGCCCCAGGTGGGCAGGGAAAGGCGCGGAAGCAGGTCTCCCACAAGGGAAGCTGGAGGTGACGCTCCCAGAAGCCCCTTCCAGCCTGAGCCCCGGCCCCTGGCAGGAGAAATGATCTTGTTCTGGGTCTCTGGCTCCCGCATGCCTCCAAGGGCAGACGCGCTCCCCGAGCTGCTCTGCAGGGTCCGCAGCTCGGCTTCTGTCTTACAAGGATCTGGGCAGAGCGGGGAGGGCTCGGGAGAGCTCAGCGGCGGAGCCAGTGTGCACGGCCCGGAGTTTGGTCCCGCGCAGGGAGGGGTCACTCGAATGAAGGGCTCAGACAACACCCCTCCCACGTCAGGCGCTTCTTCCCCTGTCCTGGGTTCCTCTCCGGGCCCCACATCCCTGAAGGACACAGGGTGCTGGAAGGGTGACGAAAGGCTTGTGCCTCTTTCTCAGAAAGTCAAGCCAGGCGGTCACTGGGAACTGGCAGCCGGAAGGCGAGCCGCATTCCCGCCGCCCCACGCACTAGCAGACATCCAGCTGCACGTCCGTCCCGAGTCCTGAGCCCCCGGCGCTTGCCAGCTGGCTTCTGCCCAGCTGGTCCCTACCCGGGCCGCAGTTCGGTGAGGCCGAGGTGTGCAGACCCGGACGGAGCGCCGCAGGCAGAGGAGAGGGAGGAGCTGGGCTCCGAAGGACGCCCCGACGCCCCTCACCACGTGACGACTGCTTTCCTCGGCGGGCCAGGGCGGAGGAGGGGGCGCCCCGCGCGCTCACCGGGGGCACTGAGGCGCCCAGGCGGATTGCTCCCCTTTCTCCCTGCCGGGTCTCCCGGCCCTCCTCCTCCGAGGGGAAGAGGCCTGAAATGCACACAGGAGCCCCGCCCAGTGGTTTCCTTTGAACTCTGAGGCTGGAGCCCCGAGCGGCCTGACCCGTACTCTCCTCCGCTGTGCATTCCCGTCTTCGGCCTGAATCAACAGCCAGTTCTCAGGCGGCGCGCGTGGGCGGGGAGAGTCCCCGGGCTAGACTCCCGCTGCGGAAAGGTCAGAGCGGCCTCGTGCGTCAGAGGTGAGCGAGCGGCGGGAGGCGCAGGGCTGGCGAGGCCGGGCGCATGCCCAGGCCTGGCCCATCGGACAAGCTGGGGCGACCGGAGAGACCTGCAGGGGGACAGCCGTGGACACGGCGGAACCCTCAGGACCCGCCCGAGGGTCTCTCCCTGCACAAAGGGGAGGTTAACAACTGTCCACCGTGGGAATAGTTACGTGGCACATTGAGTTTTTCTTTCTTCCTTTCTTTTTCTTCCTCTTTCTCTTTTTCTTTCTTTCTTTCTTTCTTTCTTTCTTTCTTTCTTTCTTTCTTTCTTTCTTTCTTTCTTTTCTTTCTTTCTCCTCTCTGTCTCTTTTTCTTTCTTCCTTTCTTTCTCTCATTCTTTCTCTCCCTTCCTTTCTTCCTTTCTTCCCTTTTTTCTTTCTTCCTTTCTGTCTTTCTCTTTTTCTTCCTTTCTTTTTCTTTTTCTTTCTTCTTTTCTTTCTTTCTCCCTCTTTTCTTTCTTCTTTCTTCCTTTCTTTCTGTTTGTCTTTCTTCTTTCTTTCTTTCTTTCTTTCTTTCTTTCTTTCTTTCTTTCTTTCTTTCTTTCTTTCTTTCTTTCTTTCTTTCTTTCTTTCTTTCCTTTCTTTTTTCTTTCCACCAGAGTTTATTTTAACTAAGATATTCTGAGGGCTGTAACAGTCCCCACCTCGTCTGAAGGCAACCCCAGACAAGTAGGAGGACAACCCAGGGAGACACTCAGGAAATACGGTCTTGTTTCCAGGCCGCCGCGGCTTTGCCCTGCACTGGGCGAGCACTGCGGGGCGCTCTGCGGGAGCACCCGGGGAGGCTCAGGGGCGCGGCGCTGTCCCAGGCCTGAGGGTGGTTCTGCGGCCCCGCCCCTCCTCCCCCACCTCTTGGGGATCCCGGCGCCCCTCCAGGATGGTGCTTCCCAGACCCGGGGCTGCCGCACCAGGCCCTGGGGGCTCAGTTCCCTCTGTCCTTGTCCCTCTCCTCTCCACAGACCCGCCTAGGAAAGTGATGCCTCTAGCGTGAGTCCCACACCCTGAAGCACTCAGAGGCGAGGCGCGCTGGGAAATGCTGCAGCTCAGTCCCGCGGACAGACCAGCGCGCGTTTGGCTCCAGGGGCGCGTCCGAGGCGCCCGCACCGCCGCCTCCTAGCGCTGCTGCCCCTGCGCCCGGCCGCCTCCGCCTCTGCGGGCTTCCTGCTTCTCCCTGCTCTCCTCCCGCCGCCCCCACTCTCCCCGCACGGCCCCCAGTGTCCAGCCCCACTCAACTCAGCTGCCCCCTGCTTATCAAAGACCCGGCAGTGTCCCTCCCGAAATGAAAGGCTTCTTCATTTAGCCATAATGATAGAACTTTGGAAATTTTCTATTTCTTGTTTTTCCTCTCTTCTACTTACTTCTCTCTGTGTAAGGGGAAGAACAGAGACTTTCCCCTTGAGAAAGCTGCCAGCTGTGCCCTCTTTCTAGAAGAAAGAATATAGAAAGGAGTGCTCATTTTAAATGCACCAAAAAAATTTGTTTCTTCAATAAATGAAAATGAAAAGTAGTTAATCATGCGGCAAAAAGGAAACAGAACTTCTTGGCCACGTTCCCCGTAATATAGAAGGGCACTTAGCTTGTTCCATCTCCCCGACCCAGGCCCTTGCCTTCCCGATCTCCTCTCTTCAAGGTCTTCCCTCTTTGTCCTCGACTAAATACCTTACCCACCTAGAAGCCAGGTCACCTGGCCTCGCTTGCTGGTGCTGTTTATTTCCTTCGTATTCTTTTTATTATTTTGCATTTCTTACTTCTCCCCCAGGTGTTGAGTGAGGAGCTAAATCACAGGGTCTGCATTTTGCACCTCCCACAGCGCAGGGCACACACATGAGCACTCCTGTCTTTTTTTTTTTTTTTTTTTTTTTTGGGACAGGGTCTCGCGTTGTAGTTCAGGCTGGCCCTGAGCTCACTAGGTAGCCCAGGCAAGCCTCGAACTCAGCAATCCTCCTGCCTCTGCCTCCCGAGTGCTGGGATGACAGGCGTGAGCCGCCACGCCTGGCAATACTCCTATCTTTTGATCACATTTCATTTTAGCACCAGGAATTTGAACTGCAGCATTAAGGAAAATGTGGAAATAGGACCCAGAGCAACATGAATGTGCTAAAAACCCATCAAATTATTAAAAATCGTTGAAGCACTAAATTTTATGTTATGAACACATATGATGCACTTTCCTGCTGTTGGGACAAGATTCCTGGCATTTTCTACTTAAAATATGAGAGGATTAGTTTTGAGTCACAATCTCAGTCCAGGATCTGCTGTCCTCAGAGATGAAATGTCACGATGAAAGGGTATCGTGGATCAAAGCTGGGGACACAGGACATGGGACAGTGCCACAGAGGAAAGGACCAAGGACTAACATGGTATCCATCAGACACTCAGATGTGTGCCCCCCCAGAGGGCCAAGCCTCCCAGGGCACCTGGAGGGGGGTTTGCATGTGAGTCCGTCATGAGTGGGCGCATCAATCCCCTGCTGTGAACGACACTCAGAGCCCATCATCAGCATCAGGGCAGCATCAGAGGGTGAGAGTTGGAATTGCAGCTATAGAGTTCTAGA
>PVIC010050485.1:0-12795 GCA_004025085.1 Thryonomys swinderianus
ATACAATAAATGCCAATATCAGTATTAAACACAGTAAATAAGATAAAGCAGTTTGTTAGATTCTATAGTGGATACTTTGAGCTTATGAGTTACCTCTGTGTCTGACTCCTCACTGCACAGCTCCGGGATACAGTGGGCTGGTCGGCGGCCTTCAGTCCACTGGAAATGGACTGCACCCTGCAGCTGGGTCCGCGTGCTGCTCCCTGAGTCCACCGGAAACAAGGCACGGTGGGGCCCGCAGCCCCCGGGTGCCTCAGTCCGCTGTAAACAAGGCATGGTGGGGCCCGCAGCCGCTGGGTCCAGTCCGCCCGCTGCTAGTCACTCAGTCCGCCGGAAACAAGGCACGGCGGGGCCCACCGCTGCTGGGTCCGGTCTGTGTGCTGCTCCCTCAGTCCGCCGGAAACCCTCAACTTTAATTTTTAAAAGTATTATTCATCTCCTATAGTGGCAGATATTTTAAATAATATTTTTCAAAGTTTGTCTTTGTTGCTTTTCTCTGTTAATGTGTTTTATTTTTCTACCTTTCAATATTAAATTTGGAACTCATTTTGTTATCTGAGGCGAATGAAGCATTTTGTAGCCATTTTTTAAAAAATGAATATTCACTAAATATAACATAGTAATTTACAGAAAAACCACGAAGTGATATTACTATCAAATCAAATGGGACTCAGGAGGACAGATCATGTTAATTTACTGCAAGTGCCACAATTGTATTAGGCTTATACTTGATTTCTATTAAGCTCTTGAATTAAGAGATATTTGGATCAAGGGTGTCTATATATCCTCTTTAGTGATTTAGCCCTCCTCCTACTGGCCAGTGTTTAGTTTGCTCAGCATTGTTTTTTGAGCACAGTTTGGAAGCAAGAGCAGTATATGACAGTGCCTTCCTTCCATTACTTTCAGTTAAAGTGTAGGGAAAAGAGCAAAACTTAAAAGTACTGTAAAACAAAAATGGCAAAATGGTGATTAGTAATAGATAGCTCTGCATTGGAATTTGAATTTTTATGATACATAATGGCTTAAAATGGAAAACTCAATTGAGATGTAGTGAAGGAACCCTTTAAGGAAGAAAAATTAAACCTTTCAAGGAAAATTGAGTAAGCTTTGAGTAATGGTATAGTGATGTCTTTGTCTGTTTTGTGTTGCTGTAACAGAATACTACAGACTTGGTAATTGATAATTTATTTCTCACAGTTCTGGGGTTAGTAAGTTTTGGCATCTATTGAGGGTTGCCATGCTGCTTCTTGGATGGTGGAAGGCAGAGGAGCCAAACTGGGAGGAAGGGAGAAAAAGTGAACATGTACTTTCTGCAAGGAAACTCAATTTTTCAAGCTCTGCTGGAATTGGCATTTATTTTCATGAGAATGGAGTTCTTTTAATTTTAACATCTACCATTGGACTACCCAACCCAACACTGATTCGTTGGAAGTTTCTAACACAATTGAGGGAATACATTTAAACCATAGTAAGTAGTTTTTGAATTGTTGGAGAACAGGTGTTCTTTGGGATCAATTATATGGCCACTGGCTAGGAAGCGAAAGTAGCATGAGTTGGAAAGTAGAATGGAATAGGCTGCTAAAGTGGCCGTTTACTTTAGGTTACAAAGAAATTCAGGTAGTGGTATGAGATGAGAACCTTTGACATATGGCTAAGAATGTGAACATGATAATTTGAGAATTACTTAGGGAAGTTTCTGATTAAATGGAAACAGTGTTTTAATGATTTCTTTGGCAGTAACAGACATAATACATTAAAAAAAAATACATCCTAGGCAGCTTTGAACCCACGATTTAGTTGGTTTAGGGGGATACAGAAGAACCTCTCAAGTTTTGTTAGCCTTATTCTTTAACTGAGGGTGGGGAAAGCATTCTAATTTCTTTGAATTTGTGTGTGGTGCTAACACACTGTACTGGATCTATTTTGGAGAACAGTGGTAAAAGAAAAAATGTTGCATTTTCTTAAAGAAACAGTGTTAAATTAGGGCTTTGTGTTCCTGTAAAACAGATTGATGTTTAAGAGGTTTTCAATAGGAACAGTCACAAACACTGTTTTACCTTACAGTTGCTTGCATTTGTAGAGAATATGAAATCAGTTTAACATAAGAATGCAGCAACTAATTATGTGAAGTTGAATTTAATATGCTAGTATCTTAGTGCATTGTTCTTACACTATTTCAGTTTTAGTAATTTTTTTTTTACTTTTGATTATTATATTGAAACCAAAAGTAAAGATGATAAACTTTTGCCAGTTTATGAAATTCTATAAGATTTAAAAAAATTATTTGTATTTGTATTATATGGAATGGTTTTTTTAAGTCTCTTGAGAGGACTTGGTAATTATTAGTGGGGCTATCTGATTGTAAACTCCTTTGCAGCAAGGTTAGGAATTAGAAAGTAAGTTTTTAGGATTTACTTGGTTTTATAAGCAGAAAGATTTTGCTTTGTTTTGTTTTGTTCTTTGGACTTTTCATCCTATAAGGATCAGTAGCTGATTTGTTTTAAATCTTTGTTATAATTTGATTACTTCTGAGAATAAAACCTATACTTTGCTTCCAGGATACTTTTCCTATTTTTCTCTTCCTTTACTGTGTTTCCTGCTGTGTCTATTTGTGGGATTCTTTTTTTTTCTCTCCAAATGTTGTCATGCTTTTTTCTCTTAGATGGTCTTATTCAGTCCTGGGGTCTTAGCCATCTATATGTTTATAACTCTAAAATTATGTTTAGCCCTGGTTTCTTTGTTTTTTCAACTAAGAGCTGTGTTTATTTCCTTTGTATATTTAATAGGCACCTATAGTAATATACATGCATAACAAAATTCTTGTTTCTCCACTCTTTTCTCTATCTTTTCTGGTTTTTCCCCAACTCAATATAAGGAATAACCATTCACATAATTGTTTAGGCCACAAATCTATATAAAAAAATTTATGATTCCCCTTTTTACATCTAATCAATCAGCAATTTGTATTTCTTAAAGTGTCATAAACTTATTTCTCAGTGCCCTACCCGCTGCCTTTTTAAACTAAACATTATCATTTCTTGACTGGACTACTACAATGTTGCAGGCTGAGTAGTGTGGAAAGCTAGTTTAGAAACACTTTATCATTCAGATTATTTATTAAGACAAGTATGCTGGGGATGAACAGTAATGAAGAGGCAGGGTAAGGAAGCAAGATTGGATATATGGAGATGGAGAGGTACAGTGCTGTCCCAGTGAGGGCTGGTAGTTCCTGTAGGGGAATTCTGGAACTAACAGGACTAAGAATTTTGTACTTTTGGCCAGAGATCAGGTCTTCATACTCCCATCTCAGTCATACCACACTGAGGAAGATAGGTTATTGGGTGAAGTGGCCTTCTATAGCCGAGAGGATCCTTGAAAATACTACTGGGTAAGAACTTTCTGCTGGCAGTATGACTAGGGCAAGTATGTGTGGGTAGTGCCAGGAATGAACCCAAGACCTCAGACATTCTAGTCAAGAGTTCTACCAATGAACTACATCTATAGCCTTCAAGTCCTTTCTTTCTTTTTTTTTTTTTTTTTTTTTGAGACAGGGTCTCACTTTGTAGTTCAGGCTGGCCCTGAGCTCACTAGCACAGCCTAGCCTTGAACTCACAGCAACCCTCCTGCCTCTGCCTCCTGAGTGCTGGGATTATAGGCTTGAGCTACCACACCCAGCATGGTGGTATGTGGTACAGGAGATTGAACTCAGGACCTTGCACTTGCAAGGCAGATGCTGGAACCACTGACCTAAATCCCTGGCCTCTGCAATTCCTTTTTTAAAGGAAGATCTGAAAGGCATCACTGTCCTCATTGTAGGCCACCCTTGTGTCTGTAGACCCCTGGACTCCTCATCTTCATTTGAAGAACAGCTCTTTTTAGCATTCTACAGTTAGGTCTCATCCTATAGAAAATTTAGAAAAATGTTAGTGAAATGAACTATAGCCCCCCCTGCTATAGCTAATCCCCTTGTAATTTATAATTAGCTAATCCCTTTGTAACTGCTACTCAGTGTCGCCCTCCTCTGCTATGCATTCTAACTCTGCCTTGCTTTCAGTTAGTATTTGTACTATTTTTACTGTCTTAACTGGTCTCCATATCCTTCCTAGGGCAAAGATGAAACACTTATCTGTATGTTTTCAGAATTGATTGAAGAAGTTGATTCTTTCAAGAGGATCACTTATGTGCCAGACACTATTCCCTGTTTCCATTGTGTTACAGCAGCCTTGAATCCTGAAGGTGTGGGTCAGTTGCCCCTGCCAGAGATGGTCACTCTTGCCTTCTATTCCCTGGACATAAGGACTCAATGTAATCAGGGAGCCCTTGTAGTTATAGTTTAATGATATTCTTACTATATTCATGAGTGAGAGGTATCCTGCCTGTGTGGTTGAAGAAGACCTCTTTCCTTATAAATCTTAGAATTGTAGTAATAGCATGCAAAAAATATGAATGAAGTCATAAGCAGGACAATTTCTGCTTTTATTCCTGTTCTAGACCTATGTATTTTTTCCTGTGAGGGATATGGTATCATATAAAGGTTTTAAATTCAGACTGTATACTGTATCATAGAGGATAGTACTACATCTCTAAGAATATTACCTCTGAACTAGTGATTCAGCTGTATCTGCAGCATAGATGTAGTTGTTTTACTGTGTTAAAGGCCTATATTATTTCATCTTCTTCCTTTTCTGTAATTGAGAGTGAGGTATTGAAGTCTCTAGTATTGTAGAACAGTCTGTTTAGTACTGTCTAGTGCCCATATATTTGTTTTTCATTAGGTACTTAAGTGTTTATAATTATTTTATTTTTTGCTATATTGGAATTTTATTAGTATGTGATGTCTGTCTTTGTCTCTTGTAACCTTTTTGATTTGAAGTCTATTTTATTTAATATTAGTGTAGTTCTCTTTTTTTTTTGAGACAGGGTCTTGCTTTGTAGAGTTCTCTTTTTTTTTTTTTTTTGGTTACTCTTTGGGTGGAATATTCTTTCTCATCCTTTCATTTTAATCTACTTGTGACTTTGGATTTAAACTCCATCCCTTCTGCCTATCTCTGTAGGTTAAAATACATGAAATTACAAGAGGAAGTTGTATCATTTTGCTGTTTGTTTTATGTCTTAGAGCCTTTTTTCTTCATTTCTCACATTAGTCTTTTCTGTTTAGTTTATGTATGCTAAAGTATTTAGATTTTTCATTTCCTTTTCTGTGTTTTCTGTAGCATTTTCTTAGATTACCATGGCAATTATACTTAGAATATCAAGTTATGCCACTCTAGTTTGAATTTATACCAGCTTGACTTCAATAATTGATGAAACTCCGCACCTCTGCTCTATTTTGGCATGTTTTGCTGTTGATAGCACAGAATTGTGTTTTTTTTTTTTTTAAGACAAGAATGTCGCAATTAGTTTAGGCTGGCCCTGAACTCACTATGTAGCTCAGGATGGTCTCAAAGTCCTAGTTATCCTCCTACCTCAGCCTCCCAAGTGCTGGGATTACAGGCATGTGCAACCAGGCCCAGCTAGAATTATATCTTACTTGGTATGGCCCAAAACATAAGATGATAACCGAAATATATAAGTCACTTATACATAAAACAGAATGTAGATTTAGAAACAAAGTAACAGTAATACTAGGTTTAGGACTACTGTATTTTTTTTTTTTTTTGAGACAGGGTAGGAATTCTTCCAAATCTCATAGGTGAATGGGAGCATTTTCAAGAGCCTTGCTTGGTAAACATTTGTCCCCTAGATATTTAACAGTAGGACAGAAAGTCTCTCTGATCCACTCAGGCTTTTGTGTTAGATCTCTGCATGACTTCTACCCTATTCTTCTTGATAGCATTTTCTGAATGAACACTCTAGGAGTCTCAAGAGTGATAAACCAAGAGAAGCTATCTTGAGGTTACCATTTGCATTGGCACATAGCAGTAAGGCTAGCCTATCCTTTATAGGCTGTGGCCTGACATTTTTTTCTCTTCCTGGATAATGTATGTCTTCCCAAGTATTTTCTTCTAGAAAAGGCCAGTTTCATTACAGTTGAAAACATGATGAGAACAAAAGCCATTTGTTTATATCATTATTTCAAAGTGGTGTATGTAATTTTCAGCAGCCTTTTTATCAGCACTGGCTGCTTCACCATACCTAATTATGCTATAAACTCCAGTTCTCCCTTTAAAACTGTGAAACCACCCCTTATTGGCAAAGTATGTTTCACTATTATCATTTGTTGATAGATTATAAGACCTGAATTTATAGCCGTAGCTTTTTCACAGATTATAGACTCAGGCTATAACCTGCCATCTACCTTTTGTTATTCATACTAATAATAACCTTTCTATCTCATCTGTCCCTGTTGATTGTGACTTATTAGCTGCTAACTGTGCCAAGAAATGAGTTTGGCAGAAGTTAATCACGTTTTACTGTTTAGGGCTTTCTTTGGGAAGTTACAATCCTTCAGCAAAATATCCCAGTTCCAAAATAATGCCAGGGTCTGGCAGTGTAACTGTTATCTAGGTAGGGAGGTAAGTTTCTTTTGTTTCCTGTTCTACCATCTTCCCAGAATCTTCTTTGCTTATAAAGTTTCAAGGATATATAATCAGGGCCACTTGTTCATCTATTGTCTTTGATTGCATTTATACCACAATGGCAGAGTTGCATGATGATAACAGACTGTTTTTTACATCCCTAAAGTATTTGCTATCTAGTCCTTTAAGGAAAAAAACAGTTAATCTATGCTTTATACCCTTAAGGGTGGCACTAACTTTTGGTGTCCCATATGATTAACTGCTCTTACAGAGAAGGACAGTATTGGAGGCTAACCTGGGTTTCCTCGCTATAATAGCTCTTACTCTATGAATTGGTGTTGATATAGAACCAGTTAATGAGTGCATCTGTCCTGCTCTCTATTTGTAGAATGGGAAAATGGCAGCTAGGTGTGCTGATGGACCTTTTAGACCAAACAGTGCTTGTCCATGGCTAGGAATCTATTGCTTAGCTTCATTTACCCACACATTGACAAGGTCCAAGATACTTTGGGTCTATCAAATACTAATCTTGGGGCCCTAAATCTAGTGTGTTTCAAAAATATTTGAGTATTCCCCATTCTGTAGTGTACTAAATTAAATGATTAGAACATTTGGAAGAAACAATAGTCATTATTGTGCATGTATTTGTTAGCATATTGCAAGATGTCGCTTCTTGGTAATCTGGCCTTTTCTTCAGTTAGTAACTGGGTATAACTATATAACATCCTATAACATTTTGGTAGATAGTGTGGACTCTACTTTTTGACCTTGTCCATACCTTTTCTTTGACTCTGTTGTCATGCTGGCCTCTTTCATTTCTTGCTTACTCTGATATATGGAGCATTTCTTCTCTTGATGGCCTCTTCCTTAGCTACATAGAGATCTTTGTTCAGAATATATTTTTCTAGAAGGGACTTTCCTCCTTACTGCTATCAAAAATAATCCCAGCTTTGCCCATCCCTTTGTATCCATTTTAGTTCTCTTCTTACTGCCTTATCATTTCCTGCTCATTTGTCACTCTCCTCCACTAGACCCAGAGGAACAAAAATTTTTCTATCTTGTCTGTTTCCTGGGTATTTGGAGTACTACATACTCACATGTAGTATTTGCTGAATGAAGGAATTCTCTTTGAGAGAATTGAAAATATTTCACATATTTTTTATTATAATACTTGATTAATCAGTTTTTGGTTGTATGTCATTTAATAAATCTGATACATTAAAATTGTTGAATAGTATAATATCTTTACTTGAAAACTACTCAGTAACTAACAATTAGAGTGAACAACATTACTATTTAGATAAGAGCGAGGTGTGGTAGTTCATGCCTGAGTTCTAGCACCCTAGCACTCACGGGGCAGAGGCAGGAGGAGGATTGCCTTTGAGTTCAAGGCTAGCCTGAACTACATAGTGAGTTCAGGGGTAGCCTGAACTACAAAGCAAGACCCTGTCTCAAAATAAAAACAAGCAAACAAACAAACAAAAAAAAAAACCCTTAGGTATTTATACAAAAAATTACTCTCTCTGCCAAACAAAAAAAGGAAAAAGAAGACTAATTAGTATGTCAGCTACTTAATTGAAGTATGTGAACTTTCTATTTTCTGGAAGTAATTCAGTTTCTTTTAAAGGAAAGCCTTGATTTGACATAGTTAGGATTTGGGCCTTTTTCACCTGATAAGTTTGCTTACTCTGATATATGGAGCATTTCTACTCTTGATGGCTTCTTCCTTAGCTACATAGAAATCTTTGTTCAGAATATATTTTTCTAGAAGGGACTTTCCTCATCACTGCTATCAAAAATAATCCCAGCTTTGCCCATCCCTTTGTATCCATTTTAGTTCTCTTCTTACTGCCTTATCATGGATTAAGCAACATTATGTGCCACATAATTTCACAGGTTCATATAACTGTAATCTCCATGCATTGTTATTTATATTCTGGTAAGATTTTTAAACTTTTTTTTTTTTTTTTTGAGACTGGGTCTTGCTTTGTAGTTCAGGCTGGCCCTGAGCTCACTATATAGCCCAGGCAAACCTGGAACGCAGCAGTCCTCCTGCCTCTGCCTCCCGAGTGCTGGGATTACAGGTGTGAGCCACCATGCCCGGCTTTTAAACATTTTTAATAATTTAGTTTCTTAGTTAAGAGTAACTATAAACATAAATTTCTTTATTCTTAGTATTTTGTATGTGCAAATTTAGGATTTTTAGACATACATCAAATCTTTGGCCTCAGTAGAGGTAAGATAGGATAGAGATATGATCATCTAAAGTCTGATATGTTGGCTAAGTGAGTTGATTGTATTCTAGGGGTCAAAATTTTTTACTCTTGGTGGATATCTAGTTCATCCTTATAAATTAATTCTGTGATGTCTGTCCTTATGGATAAATAGAATTTTATTTTACACTTGATCTTAGCCAAAAGGCTGAGAAGCGATTAGAATTTTATTTTAAATGTAGCTAGCAATCTTATGTTTTATTCTTTGATATACCAGGTAGCTGTCCTATAAAGGAAGTCTTAGTAAATAAATGGAATTAATAGGGCTGCATTTGACCACTGTGGAAGTAGTGAACCCATTGATAAGTGCTGTATATGCCTCACTGATCTAGTCATCCTCACTGTATTTTGAGGAATGTTTTAGATGTAAACCATAACAACTCTACAGAAGTTTTGTGTTTGATATGTTTTCCCTTTATAATATAAAAAGTAGAATTACTGGGTTAAGGAGTCTGAGCATTTGTGACATGATTGATATGTGGATAGTGACCAGTTGTCTTCTGAAGAGATTGTATCTGTTGACGTTTTTAATAATAATGAGAAGGTACATTTCAGTTCAGCCTTTTCTGCATTACATAATAGAATTTTTAAAATATTTCTTAGTTTGTGAGGGTAAAAGAATGATAGTCTGAGCTAGAAACTAGCAAGGCTGTACATTCACATGTCTTAGGAGCATTTGTGTTTATAACTTGCCTGTTTGTGTTTTTTGCTCTTTTTCGGTTATGTTGCTCTACCTGGTGATTAATACTATTCTGGTATTTTAATATTCTGTTTTTCATTAAGCATTTTGTTTTATTGATTTTAATATGATAAAGGCCATGTACATTTTAACAGTATAATATCAAATAATCAGCAACTTAATTTCATTTTTAATTCTCACATAGAATGTGTTTTATATTTGTAATTCACATTGTCTTAATGAAACTTTGTTAAAGCATGCTTATTTTTTGTAAATTAGGAGCCTTTTGTGGCAGATGAGTATATTGAACGTCTTGTATGGAGAACCCCAGGAGGAGGTTCTAGAGGTGGACCTGAAGCTTTTGATCCTAAAAGGTAATGTAAAAATGTGGGTATTTTCATGGACCTCATTTGTATTTTCATGTGTATTGGGATTCCTTTCAAAATTCATCTAAAGGAATTTTAGCCAGCAGCTGGGAAAAAGACATACATAATTTAAGATGACTAAAGTGCCAAAATTTGAACACGTTTTCTTTTCTGTTCTGTGTATTTTAGAGAAGCACTTTTTTTTCTTTTGAGACAGGGTCTTGCTTTGTAGTTCAGGCTGGCCCTCAGCTCACTGTGTAGCCCAGGCGAGCCTGGAACTCAGCAATCCTCCTGCCTCTGCCTCTGCCTCCCGAGTGCTGGGATTATGGGTTTGAGTCACCAAGCCTGGCATTTGTGGTATGTGGTACCACTTGCCAGTGGGTGTGAGCCACCACACCCAGTGTTGTTGTATGTGGTGACCTAGGATCGAACCAGGGACCTTGCACTTGCTAGGCATGTGCCAGAACCACTGAGCTAAATCTCTAGCCCTAGAAAAGCACTCTTAACTGGTGTAAGGGACACAGTTTTATTGAGAATAAAAAGTTAGTATTTTTCTAGTCAAATTAGAAAGGTTTAATTATACTTTTAAAATAAAAATATGTTAAATATAAGTATATTAGCTAGAAATTGGGAGAACAGATGCATAGTATTGTTTTTGCATTACACATTTGTCTTGATTATTTTTTAAATGTTTTAAAATGTGTTTTTATTCTGGAGCTTTAATGGGTGTTCTAAGTGAGGTTTTCGTTTACCTCAAAGATGATTAGTTGAGATGTCAAGATGCACTGACCAGAAATCCATGTCATGGTTTTCTGAAAGGTGTGTGGCTTAGGCAAAGTAAAGACTAAATTATGCTTATTACCTAAAGAGTTGGCAAACTCCTAATAAAATACTCTAGAGAAAATTGATATGATCATTCTTATCTCAAAGAACTGTTGGTTAAGGCTTTCCTTATAAGTGAATGGGCCAGTTCCTTTAGATTGATATATAATGTAACTTTCTTCTATTAGATTATTAGAAGAATTTGTGAATCATATTCAAGAACTCCAGTTAATGGATGAAAGGATTCAAAGGAAAGTAGAGAAATTAGAGCAACAATGTCAGAAGGAAGCCAAGGAATTCGCCAAGAAGGTACAAGAGCTTCAGAAAAGCAATCAGGTAATCATGTAGCTAAGCAATGCATAGTTGGTATCTTTTATTTCCTTTCAACTGTAACCTCCTAAAATAATCAATTCAAATTATAATGACTGTTGGAGGTTTCTCTCTACTTCTATGTCCAGTGAAATAAGTGAATTATCCTGTGGTCTTGGCATTGGCTTATTATTGCGTGTTGGGTTTGGCAGTCATGATACTGTTTCAAGAGGAGGTAGTGTCCTGTTTCGTGTAGTCTTTGTTCTCTTCTACTATGTAAACTTTAAAGGGTGTCTGTAGTAGACAAGCATTTTCTTAAGGGGCTCTATTAGAATTGATGTTCAGATCATATTTTGCATTTTTTAAATTGAATTCTTTATTGGTACATTTTATATATACATCATGATCACATTCAACATTGGGAATTTGTACCAGTATATGACATGAGTTAATTTTCATTTTTACCCATTCCCTTACCCATCCTACAACCCCCTACCCCCTATATACATATGCTTTCTTTTTTTTAACATCATATTTTTTCTTATCCCTTATTACCCCTACCTTTTCCCTTTGAACATTTTGTATTTTATAATAGCTGTACATTCTAGAACTGATTTACATCTTCAGATTCTCCTACCACAGAGATAAGATACAGTATTTACACATCTGTGACCTATTTATTTCACTTACGAGTATGTCCTTAAGGTACGTCCATTCGAGTATAAATGATACAAACTTATTCTTTATGGCAGAGTAGTACTCCATTTTATTAAAAAACCCATATCTTTTTTTTATAAATTGAATTCTTTATTGGTACAATTTATATACATCTCAAAATCATGTATAACATTGGGGATTTTGTACCAGTATATGACACAAGTTAATTCTCATTTTTACCCATATCCCTACCCACCCACCCCTCCTCAACCCCTTTATACATGCTGTTTTATTTTCTTTCTATATCATATTTATTCCTTCCCCTCATCACATCCCCACACCAAGTTTCCTATAGAAATTTTCCACTCTATAAAAGCTATCATACTTTCTAGAGCTCATTTGCATCTATAGGTGTTTATGCCAAAGAGAAGATCTGGTAATTGCCTATCTGTGATCTATTGATTTCACTTATTAGTATATCCTCCAGGTGTCTCCATTTTCACCTAAATGGATCGATCTTGTCATTCTTTATGGCAGAGTAATACTCCATTTTATAAAAAAAACCCACATCTTCTTTATCCACTCTCCAGTTGATGGACATTTGGAAAAAAACCCATATCTTGACCAGTCTCCAGTTGATGGGCATTTGAGTTGTTTCCAAGATTTAGCTATCAGTATTTTGCATTACTTTTAATCATACAAAGTAATACCAGATTTGGATCAAATTTTTTTTTCCATAGAAACCTGACCTGGAGAGTTTCACAAAAGTCTTGGAGTGTATTTGCCTCAGACAGAATTATAATGTAGCTGTCCGAAAAGTGGATGCAGAACAACTCCTCAATCCATTTTAGAGTAAAACCAAACCACTATACTGGCATGGTGCATAAATAGACATAGTTCATAGTCTAATTAAACTGTAGAATTGATCTGAAATCTCCCATGCTTTTTTACCAGCTGACCTAGTCTGGAATGTGATTGCTCTAAGTTGGGGGTGGTGAATTTATAACACACTGCTGTAGCTGGCTGTTTGTATCATTAAAAGTTTTAAAAGGGTCTAAGTGTAGTTTGTTAAACATTGTTGAGTTTTGCTGTCTCCTAGTGGCTGTTTATTTTTTGTATGGGTTTAGCAAACTGATTTTTCTTTTCTTTTCTTTTCTTTTCTTTTCTTTTCT
>PVIC010050486.1:0-12794 GCA_004025085.1 Thryonomys swinderianus
TAGATAGATAGATAGATAGATAGATAGATAGATAGATAGATAGATAGATAGATAGATGATAAAGTGGGTGAGCTCATCCACTGATGAAACAGGAAGTAGAAGACCATGTATGAACTTTGACCACAACTCCCTGTTACAGTCTATAAATGCAGGCACTACTGACTAATGCCACATAAATAAGCTAATAGGATCATCGTCTTACCCAAAAGCCTTTTTCAACACCGTGTGTCACCCTCCCAAGCCTCCCCTTGGCTTAGTGCTTACTTTTCCCTCAGGGCCTCTCTGGGCCTCTGTGGCGGCTGCCGTCTTCCTTGTGCTTTTCCTTCCCTGATACCGTCTCTGCCTCTGGCCCTGGCTTACTGCGCACCCGCGGCCACCCTCGTGCCTTAGCACGTGTGCCCCCTACACACGCGTGCGAACCATGACTTCCGCCTCCGAGAAGCTGTGCCTCCCGCCTCGCCTCGCGGTGCCGTCCTCAGATGGGTGCGGCGTGGCCAGCGTGCCGTGTGCAGACGGCAGCGGTGATCGGACTAAATGGCCGTGTGAACAACACATCTTTCGTGGAATCGCGTCACGCAGCATCTTGCAGATTCCTGCCTGGGACATCCTAGCCAAGCGAGAACGTATCAAATTGTCAAAGTCATTAAAACAGAGATATGTATACAGTCGTTTGAGAAAAGGAATTCGCTAACTTTATGAATTCACTTGTATAACTTAGAACTTTACGAGAATGAGTCTCAGGGAAGAATTACAGAAAGAGGAGATCAGCTTCCCTAGGAGAACTCTCATTTCCAAAGACGGCATTATGCCCTGGAGGGGTAATTCTGGTCACTCTTGATAAATATTAATAATGAGATTGCATATGAGACTGGCGAGCTACTTCAAAAAGAGGAGAAAATGACTAATTTAAAAGTGCATTTTAATTGTTGATTGGTCTTGCCTGTATTCAGCTGTATGTGCTTAGAGCTTAGCTACACTGAACCAAATCAACACTTTACTAAGTAGTATCCCCAAACCCTAAGAATTTAATGCAGTTTCTAAGTATGGGCCACACCACCAGTAAATGGCCCTGAGCACTTTGGGAGAACTGATTTTATAAGTGCAATTTTGTCTAGTGCTTTAAAAATTCAGTTCATGACTCACGCAAATAGCTATTTTAACCCTTTTAGGTAAGGATGGCGGGTTTCCAAATGATGGAAATGTCTAATGTGAGTGAATTACCAAAAGTAAAAAGGACTCTAAAGATTACTTTAACAAAATACTGTAGACCTGGAAAGAGCTCAAAGATCAGCTCATAATTTATGAGGCAGTTAAGATCCATAAGATGCAAGCCTTTCTTGGCCAAGAGACAAAACTTGTTGGCAGCTAAAAACTCGCATCTTGTCTAAATTCTTTTTCTTTTCATCCCACGTCCGCTTCCAGTCATGACGCTTAAGTCACAGGAACTCTGCTCTCCATTCAGACTCTCCAGCCTCCTTTCCACATGGCGGACATGGCATGTCGGCTCATCCGTCGAAGGCCTCCTGTCCACGTATTTCTTATAGCTCAGTACTCTCTGCTCAGCTTGCTAAAGCTATGCAACCCTTGAGCACCTGCCTTAAATAACTTACCTCCAGCCCACTCTTACTTTTTATTGCATCAACTTGAGCTATTTTCCTCACACTCACCTGAAATTATCATGCGTGTACATTTATTTTGTAGTCTACATTTAAAACCTTATCTGCCACGATAACATGGGTGTTACACACTGGTGTATCGTTGGAGCCTAGACAAAGATGTAGATTCAAGAGACACTCAGGAAATAATTCGCTGACTGACCAAATTGCACATTCACGTGATGTTTCTGATGCCGCTTAATGCAATGTTTCAAAAGAAAAAAAGCCAAGAATACAAATTGAAATGCATATTCAATTTTAGGTGGTTCTTAATTTTTCAGTCAAAGCTCTTGTGAATAATCTTTATTTAGGGCATGTATTGGCAAAGGAACATAACTCTGTAACCATTTGTAGACATGCATGTATTAGTATCAATTTACAAATGCATCAATATTGTATTCTTGTACATCTGAGCTGATGCATATATCACTGTGGGCCCCGCTCCTTGGCAGCTGTGACTCCAGACACCCCTTGGCAGCATGGCACCGCTGAGCTGCCTGCCACATGGCTGCCCGCCGCTGTTCCAAGTTTGGATCAATCAAATTATGGGAAAGTGACTCATGCCACTTTATGGAAGGCCAAAGTTGGTATGAAGCCAAGCTACTCAAATATTTTCTTGAAGAAAAATATACTCTAGGCATCCAACTATTAATAACAAACTACTGTACATGTATTTATGATTTGCACTTAGTGGTTGGCTTAGCAACAAAGTGCCAGAAGCATCTTTTCCCCTTAAAAAGAGATATTTCTTCCACATTTTTTCACTGATGCTGTGCTCAGGTGTGTGACTTAAAATTACTCTTTATCAGCAGTAGTGGATGCTTTTATTCCATGAAATTAGGTGGTCCATTCTTTCACTGTAATTATCCAGAGACAGAGAGAGAGCAGAGAGGGAAAGAGAGTGGAGACAGGGAGAGAGAGAAACAGGAAGAGAGGAGAGGAAAGGAGAAAAGAGGAAGAACTATCAAAGAAAGTCAGTATTGGACTTTAGTAATTTGAAACACTAAGAAGAATGTGAGTAAATACTTTGAAAAATGTAGTGCTTCTGTAAAGGTATAGTAACTTGATCAAGAAGGTCGGCTTATGCCCTTTCTATGACACATGTCCAAATCTGTTTTTTAACTACTATCTGCCTTTCCCTTCCCTCAAATAGCATAGGTCCTTGAAGAAGGATCCATAATAAAGTAGAATTAATAATATGAGGAAAAAGAAAAATCAAAAGTGATTTAAATCACCCTAAAGAAAATGATGAGAAAAACAGTAAGTCAGCCTGACTATGAGATTACCTTGGCTACAGCAGAAATTGTGAAAGGTGAGTCCTACAATCTACAGAAACCATGAGACCCAGTTTTTAAATATCCATGATTTAAGAAGGGCAAGTGTTGTTTCAAACCCTGAGGTTTGTGAAAAATTCCATCTTAGGGCTGCATAAAGATGAAATCAAGTTTTACTTGATTTGAGCACCCTTGACCCTATTTCTTCAGACCAGTTCCGTAGTTCTTTGACACTATACCTTTACACCAAACTGCACTGATTTCAAGGAGTGCCGGTATCAGAAGGGCTGAAGTGTCCCACATTGGCTCTAGAGGTGTAAGGAAGATGATAAGCTAAGTAGGTTTCAGGAACCCCATTATATGAAAAGTAAAGTGTTAGGATGACATTACATTTTTAAAAAGTAATATTTGATGATACCGTTTTGTGACCATAATTCTCCACTTTAAAATTTTAACAATACCGGAAGTAAGGTACAGACTAACTAAACATGCTTATCCATTCTTATCCCAGCACTATTATTTACTTGATGTGTTACCAAGCGGAAGCTATTTCTTTGTTCATAGTTTTGTAGAAGAACATGAAAATAATCCTGTCTGTATCATATAGCAAGTAGGAGTCACAAGAACTCCCCATGCCACATCCGGCAGTAGCGGACACATAATAGGGACACCGTGTCCCATTTACTACGTTCTGTGCTTATCTTAAAAAGATTCCTTGCGGGTCAGGAATGAGAGGTGGAGCCAGTGCAGCAGTCGGAGCTGTGGGCGGAACTCTCTGCGTGTGACAGGCACGGTGGTCAGCAGATGAAGAGGGAGCTGTGTGCTTGGATTTTCCGTGGCCACCTTTGCACTGTGTTGGCCTTTCCACCGGATTCCACAATAGCCCCTGCAGCCGGAAACAGATGCCAAACTTTTCTCCTGCTGCAAGAAAGTTTTAATTGAAAACCACAGTGCTGTGCTGAATAGAGTTTCGGCAGAATCCCAGTTAAATGAGAAAGGGCTTTTCGTTTAAGTCCTAGTGTTGATATGTCACTGGGCCCTGTCACTGTGAAAAGCGATAGTGCTTTGTTATCAGCACCGAGCCCTGGCAGGCTTCTGATGTAGACTGAGACTGAAATGGAATGCCCCAGTGATGAAGGCGCTGCACACCTTTGCCAGGCTCCGGGCTACTGACTCGGACGGAGGGGCTGACACGTTGCGCTGTGCAGTCCAGTGAGTTCGACGATCTTCTACTGAATCACTTTCACGTTAGAGCTTACAATTTGAAATCTTAAGAAGGTTGATTGCATTTCAGCAGAAGCAGGCCTATTACTGATTCCATTACATTCATTCTGCCCAAACTCCTTTATTTCTTAAGCAAATGATTTATAATTAATTTTTGCTCTTTAATATAAATATGTGTTTAGGAAGTGTTTAAAGAAGGCATATTGTGACTTGATTACCCCCAGAGGGGCATGGCCTGCCCTTCATTTTTCGAATCAATCTTATTTTTGTGCCAACTTTCTGCCAAGCCCTGAGCTAACATCCGCAAAGTGAAAAGACAGAGGTCCTGGCCCTTCGAGCAGATAGATCAAAACAAAAAATAAGTACTTGTGAAATACTGGAGTACGTGAAATATTATGCATAGGTTATCACCAAAGCACAAAAAGCAATTATCTTGCTATCTCTTAGAAAGACAACAACAGCAATAGTGCCCGTCTCACCAGTATCCTTATTCCTAATTAGGAGATCAGCACATTCTATGTATGGCTGAATATTTATATCGATAAGGCATTACCTGCCTTGGCTAGGAGCAAGGTTTCTCTTGGGAGAAGCTGAGTGAGTGGATTTAAATAGAGCCTTCTAGGAAAAGTTGAAAATTCTGTGTAGACTGGGTGTTACCCTTCCCCTCAGCCTTGACCCTACCTCTTCGCCCACACTGTAGTTTAACCCTGTGTGTGCTGATGTGTTCCACTTCTCCCCTCGACATCCGAGGAAGGAAACCCTTTCTGAACATTCTTGCCTCCACTGCTCCTGGGATCTTTAATACATATTTACTTTTTCAGTCCATCATATTGCTTCACACCAGACTCTCAAAGCTACAGCCATTCACAAGAATTTAATACTACACAGTTAAACAAATAGAGCACATGGGCTGCCTTGAAAAAGCAGACCCATTTTAATGCCTCCCTTATGAGTGTCTTACGAAAACAGCGGTGCTGCTCTGAGCTTTCACCACTGTTTGTTTTTCCTTACTAATTTCAAACCACTATGATTCAATTTAAAAAAAAAAAAAACTGTAAATCAGAAGTGACAGTGGTAGGACAGGCTGGCTTGAAACTGACCCTGTGTGAGCGGCGAGGGAGATTCACCAACACGCCCACTGTTTATGACTGGGTGGCGTTAGGCTGCTAATGGGTGTCACATTTTTCCCTTAAGCAAAGAACATTAAAAATACATTGCTCCAAGACAAAATGTAGGTGATAAAGTCTAATCTTTCATGGTGTTCTTTAGAACCTGAGCTCACCAGCAGGCACTTGCTCCTAACAGCTACACACTGACAGAGTTGCGTATTATGTAAATAATTCATCTTACTAAGCTCTTATCCCCGATGTCAGCAAATACGATGACCCGATTCTTCCTTCCTTCCCACTTCCCGGCCGCATTTTTAGGTGCGTGGTACAAAGGAGCAAGAGATTTTCCTACTGTAAACAAAGCCAGATGAGAAATGGCTTTGATGCAGCCAGGGAGGTAATTGAGGATGACTAATTTTAGAGAACAGAAAACATGTGACTACAGTGTCCTCATTCTTTCAGAATTTTATAAATAATACTCTTAAAATGTCAAACAGATCTCAAGAATATCCTATAATATTTCTAGTCATATTTTATAAAGAAACACTAACAAGTTGTAGCTGTCAGAATGATCCTCCTTACTAGGCAAAATAACTAACGCGCCAACAAAGATGTCTGAGAAGATCGGCACTTTGGAAGACAATTACCTTTTGCTTCTGTTTTTTTTTTTTGTTTGTTTGTTTTGTTTTTCCTTTTGGAGACAGGGTCTCGCTTTGTAGTTCAGGCTGGCCCTGAGTTTACTATGTAGCCCAGGCAAGCTTCAAACTCAGCAATCCTCCTGTCTCTGCCTCCTGAGTGCTGGGATGACAGGCGTGAGCCACCACACCTGGCTATTTTGCTTCTGTTTTTTAATTCTCTGCTGATTGGCACAGTGGATTCATAGCTATCTGATTGTGCATGTGTGCGTGTGTGTGTGTGTGTGTGTGTGTGAGAGAGAGAGATTGTGTGTCTGTCTGTTCCTGGGTATTCTCTCTGACTAAATGGTGATTTATTTCATCATAATTTTGCAAGGGCTTGAAATGTTCTGTAGTACTGAATCAGGTCTCGCCATAGGTAGATATATGTATAAGCAGAAGCAAGAAGATCAGATAAGTGCATTTTAATTTTTCCAGATACACTAAAAATATTCTGGATACATTTGTCTATTTTCTTTGATTCTTTTCTCCTTCCACAACAAAGCATGCATATGTGTGTGTGTATAAAATACATTATGTAGATATAATTTAAAGCAAATATTGTCATTTCCTCACAGTATAGTTATAGTCTTCATAAATTTATATCACTAGTAACTGAGAGCACCGTCATTAATATTAAGTGCAGAGAAACAAAATTAAACCCAATATGACAAATTGTGTGGAGCCGTTATTTGAAGTTTATATTTTCTGTGAAATTCAAAGGCCATTTCACATATTATTCATTTTGTTCAAGAGAAAAACAACTCTGAAAAAAGCCCTTGAAAAATAGGCAACATTAATTAGAGGGGAAATAATTAAAAGAGACTGAAAAATAGAGTATCACAATCAAACAGGAACATCACTGTGCATAAGAGGAAACATAATCATTGCTTTGATTATTCTGAGAAAAAGCTACTCTCAGTGTTGTCTAAATAAGATAGCATGTTATTTGAAAATGGAATGTTTGGCTAGAAACTACCAGAAAGACTTCACTGAATTTACTAGAGTATGATTAATTACTTAGGATGTGAAGTCATTATATCCATGAACTGTAAGTGAAGAAAGAGGAAAGGATCCACATCCTCCTACTGGAGTCTTTACACTAACAAGAGAAGCAATATCTAAATAGGTAACATTAGTCGCAGCTACTTATAAACAAAGTGTCTAAGGACAGATGACTTGTTTACTAAGTGCACATGTCTGAATTTGTATTCATAAACCGAGCCAGAGATGCTGAACGTGCCTTTGAAGTTCTTCAGCATTGTTTATACCTAACTGTTTATTGTTATTTCATGTTTGTTAAGCAACTGAAGAGAAGAATGTGGTAAAACCAAAATATTTAAATAGTCACAAAGTGGCCGTTTCAAGAGACGCTTCCCGAGCGCATAAACAACGAGTTACACAAACCATGCTGCGCTGGGTTGCAGCTGATGAAACAGTTGTAAGTACTTTCTGGCTGATTACACCACGGGTGTGTTTCTGCGATGGAAGACTGAATCGCAGGATTGAAATGAAAGGCTTGCTTGAGATAAATCACCACTCAGCCTTCTGTTCTGAGTTCAGACTCTCAGGCTTGTAAACTGATCTGAACTGCTGCGATATGCTCTCCCAGGTTCATGGGGAACAGTTGTAGTGGGTCGGAAAAAGCCCTGTGCACACAAGTTGCCTGAATTCTCAACCGAATCCTGTTTGTCAGTCTCAGAAGAATCCCTCAGCTATCCCTGGGCCCAAGCCTCCAGCTGGGTGGGACAAAGCAAAGTACGACTGTACGTAGGAACCCAGGATGCACAAAGGCCAGATCCAAGTTTCAGCAGCAAGAAGTGAGATTGAATCTATTCTCCTTCAGGGCAGCTGTAAGAACTGACTTCTGGGCTAGCCAACTTCCACTTAGCGCGCATATTGGAATTTTGGAAATTTGACGATTGCTCTAAGTGGGTAGTTTCTACCTTTCTAAAAATGTCTTTGAATTTTATAGATTTTATCTGTTACATCCAATCCCACCAGTTCTTTACCCATCATCACTCTGAATTAAGCTTTTTTCTTTTTCTTTGTATTTAACCTCCCTCTCCCATATTCATGAAGATTTGTTAATGCAGGGCAAGAACCACATAACAGAATTTTCCTTAGTTATGCTCATATTCTTAGTGATTAACATAGGACCTGCCATGTAGTGGTTGATTTTTAGCAAGAACAATCATATTATTGGGGAAATATTTTTATATTCATATGTTTCTCTTAAATATATCATATGCAACTATGTGTATATATTTCCATAAGGTATTTGTAAATTAGTACCTGGATTTGTCTATAAACATGTACTCTTCTACCAGTTTTATTTCATGGAATATCAAAAAGATTGCATCTTATGTATGAATATTCATGTTCAGCAAGTTAAACGAATTACTATTTCACTCAGGTTTGAATTAGAATCAAAAACAATTTTCAAAACCTTATGCACACATATTCATTGCACCCCTCTCCATAATTGTCAAAAGATAGAAACAATCCAAATGTTCACCAACAAAATGCGATATAAACTGAACAGGGTCTATTATTCATCTCCAAATAGAATGAAGTACTGATACAACTACAAAGTAGGTGATGCGTTTCACTTAGAGATCATACAGAAAACACCACGCTATGCAGTTTAACAGATAGAATATTTGTAGAAGAGAAAAACACATAGAATGCAAATATGTGATTTCCAGAGAGTGAGGAATTCACGGTTGTGAGTTCTTCGGGGATAATGGAAATGTTGGGGATTAGCAGGGGGTGATGGTTAGAGGACACTGCAAATGTGCAAGATACTATTGATACTTGAAAAAAGATAAGCTATTTGACTTTATGTTATGTAAAAGTTTATCTAAGAACTGCAGTTTAATCCAAATGAATTTTTCAAAAACAAAAGCTTTCACTTCGTATACATTTTATAGGGCTGCAAGTTATTTTTAGATGGATTTACTCAAATGTACTAACAGAAACTTAGTGGAACCTATAAATGAAAACGTAGAGTCACTTATGCAGATAGAGAATGCGCATCCATCCCCTCCGCAGTTCAGGCACCTCCATTCTTCCAGTGCAGTAATGACCGCAATGGATATCTTCTTTGACAGAGTTCGTATTTCAGAACTGGTAAACTGCGGTTTGCCTTCTCTGCTATTTCTTGTGTGTTAATGCGATCGTCAGTACGCGAACCCTCTAACCAGCCCCAGAGGAGGACTACACACCCAGTCCGATGGGTGACAGACAAAAGGACATGAGGAAATGGCATGAGGTAGCCAGGAAGAAACTGTTCAGATAACTGCGGATGCAAACAGGTGTCTTGTACAGGTAAACTTCCCTGTGGTTCTAGAAGAATCGATCAGATTCTGATAGCGCATCGAATGCGGTTGGACGGCGAGCAGCCTGGGTGTCTGGAAAAGAAGGAACATCATTCACACTTGTTTTCTTCACGAATGATTGAGAGGGTTTGTCAAATGTGCCCCGGTATGTAACCACCCCACTCACACATCCTGCCTGTGTGTCTGCGTGTTCTTTTTCAAAGGCAACCTTCAACCTCAGCAAGGCAATGGCAAGACTTGCTATATAGTGGTTACTCTGTTCAAAGAACTGCTGTAGGTGCCTCTTGTTTCAAAATTTAATCATCACGTTGAGTCCAGAGGAGTTGTTGGCACCTCTGAGCAAATCCTGCAGCTGTTATAAGAAAATCAAACTCTGAATCTTAATAGTCATCAGCATTGTCTATCTCTCAGCCAGACCGAATCACTTATGTATAAGAGGAGCAAATATTTACCCTACTGATAATAGCTATTTACTACATGTACATGTTCTCTACCGCTTCCGGTGTATTGTCTGGATCATTTCTGAGGGGACGAAATGTACCTGCTGCCTTCACACCTCATTGACCCTGCTGCACCAGTCCGTAGTACGTTCTTTTTACTGCTCAGTACTGCTCCCCGGGGTAGGCTTACTCTAATCTCTTGTTTAGTTAAAATGTTATTGTACGTCTAGGTGTTGCTGTGGTTTATAACGCTGCATCAATTGTCTTTGCAATTTTATGCAAATAAAATTCTTTGTGTGAGTCTATGTTTCAGTTTGGTTGGCAAACCTGGGATAAAGTTCCTAAGCCAAAGTGGGTGGTACACACTTAGTTATCTGCTTTCAAGCTGCTGGGACACTTCACCTTTCTGCCAGTAGGCAGTGTCTCGGGTGCTCTCCACCTTGAGCAGAACGCAGGCCTGGACGGGGAGTCCCGTTCTGTTAGTGGTTTCACTGACTGTCTCGCGCTGTCTTGGTGTGGTTTGGTTTGTATTCCCTGTGAACTTTCCCACTAACTACCATTTTGGTTTTCATATAATTCATTAGTGGAATATATAAAATTTAAAGAATTATTTGGTTTTATAGTACTGAGTTGCTAGTTACTCCTTATATTCTAGTTGAATTACCTTTAATATACATTTAATATTACTATACATATTATATTATGAGTCATTTCACTCAGTAATTGGCCCATCTTTAACTGGTTACTAGTGACTTAAGATTAAAAAGATTTTGTCTTTCTAATTTGTGGATTTTTATAAGACTTTTGAGCCTTCTATGTCCAATCTAAGCATTATTTTCATAATCACAAATTTTGTTCTATATTTTCTTTGACAGTTTTACAATTTCAATGGATAGTTTTCTAAGATGACTAATTTTTTCCATGAAATTATACTTTTTCTATTTTCTGCTTTAGCTTCAAAGGTCTCTTTATTGTTTTCTCTTTGTCAGCTATGGGGAGCATTCATTGTCCTTGTACACCAACATATTTTACCATTTCATATTTCTTAAAGTGGTTTCTTTTTAATTTCCTTAAATTTATTTTTATTCTTGAATATGTGGTTTTATACATTTCAGTAACTTGGCAGTAGTCTGGGTCTATCTGATTAAGCAAATTTTCCCCAATGGTGTTGCGTCAAATGCTTGGTTTTGGTAGGACATGTCCTGAGAAACCTTGAGGTAAAGGCTAACTTGGTGTTAGAACTAAGCCAACGTCTTTGAGGATTTTTGTTGATTCCCAGTGCATTTTGCAGCCCTTTCACTCAGGCAGGTAAAAACATAGGATTTTGCGACCTCTGAGGTTCCCAGGAATCGTTCTGCCTCTTTCTGTGCTTCCTGCCCCAGCCTCTACTACCTCCCTTTCTGCTCACGGGTGCAGAAAGCAGGACTCAGTCTCACAGCGCTCGTCTCCCTCTGAGCTTGCTCCCCTTCCTTATTACGCCTCGGAAACAGCGTTCTGTTTCCTTGACTGTCCCTGCTTTGATCTGTATTTCTTCTGTTTAACAAGACAGCCAGACTCTGTAGGGTAAGTCTACATTTATTGAGCTGCAAACCATGAAGGGTTTGTTGATACAATTTGGGGGTACTTTTTATCCAGGTACCTCAGTCCTGTGTTTACTATTGTCCAGTACCTAATAATTATTGTTTTACATATTTTTCTTGGATATAACAACTCAAGGCAGAAGAGTCTTTTTTATTCCATCCTCTTCAGCAGTTCTGGTCTGCCTTACTGTGATGAGTTTAAGGGACTGGTATAACTGCATGAAGTCAAAAAGGGCAGACAGGAAGTACTTCTGTTGTACATAAAATTTCCAATGATTTATGTAATTATAATAAAAGACAAAAAATGAAATTCTCATTGAGAAAAAATACATTTAAAAAAACAAAAGACATTCTGGGAAGTTACATATAAGTAAAATTTTTATTCTTCTAAGCAAAGAATCATGCTAGAAACCAAAGCAATTTTAAGAAATGTGGTATCATTCTAATAATTTGTGGGAATAATGTAAAAAATTGTGTTTTCTAAAAATTTAAGCAAGCTCATTAAATGTTATTCTTTTTTGGGTTTTTTTTTTTTTTTGAGACAGGGTCTCGCTTTGTAGTTCAGTCTGGCTCCGAGCTCACTATGTAGCCCAGGCAAGCCTCGAACTCAGCAATCCTCCTGTCTCTGCCTCCCAAGTGCTGGGATGACAGGCATGAGCTGCCACACCCAGCACTGTGGTATACGGTATTGATGGCTGGTGGGCATGAGTCTCCACACCCAGCATTGTATGTGGTTACCAGGGGATCGAACTCAGGACCTTGCGCTTGTGAGGCAGGTGCTGGAACCACTAAGCTAACCCTCCGGCCTGATTAAATTATATTCTTTAACTAGTATTTTTCAGGGAAATGATATTTGTATCAAACATTTGTTCCTAATAATACAATAGTAGTGGGCACCACAGCAAGTGCCCATTATTTAAATGGTGGCTACCCAGCAGGGTCATTTTAAATTTGCCAATTCAGTGTCTTTAAGTTGTGTCTAAATGAATATGATCTAGAAATGGCAAACCTTTTACAGCTTCCAGGGCTAACAAAGAGCTTGTTTGGGCACACGTGCCAGGAGTTTGTCCCCAGTGGAAAACACTTTGTCTCATAAACATTAATTGGTATAGACTTCACACACAAAACCTAGATGATAAAACCATAGCCTACTGCAGCCAAAATGAAATAATCTAGGTAGATTGGAAATTTTTCAGATGATAATCCACATTCCTTGTGTAAAGATCATTTAAAAATTTTTAAACAGTGATTTTATTCCTTTTGTATGTTGCTAAATTTAGTTAGATTTAGTGATGAAGAATTTTAATAAATTAGCATATTAAGACACCTAGGTATAGCTAGCAAGATAAAAATAAGCAAATACAAAGCGGTAAGTCTTTGATCTTATATATTTTTAAGATATCTTTGATTTGAGTCTGATATGAAAATATCAAATATGAAAGTTTTCACACGAAAACGAATGAAATTTATGATAAAAACAAAAGTGAACATTTGAAC
>PVIC010050487.1:0-12744 GCA_004025085.1 Thryonomys swinderianus
GACAAAGAAGGATACCACATGCTTGTACAAAGAACAATCTAGAGGAAGAAATTCATAAATATTTATGCACCAAATTCTAGTCTATTGGATTATATAAAGCAAATATTAGTGGACAGGAAAAGCCATATAAGCACTAGTACAGTAGTAGTAGAGGACATCAGTACTGCACTATCACAAATAGACAGATCAACTGAACCAAAAGTGAATAATGAAATTCTTGAACTGAGTCAAACTTTTAAACAAATGGACTTAATACATACCTACAGAGTATTTCACCCCACAAAGTCAGAATATATATTCTCAGCTGCTCATGGATCCACAATAGACATGCTAGTTCATAGAGCATGTTTAAGTAAATGCAAAGGAATTGAAATTATCCCCTATATTCTGTCAAACTGTAGTGCCTTGAAACTTTAGAACAATAACAAAAGAAATCCCAAGATCCTCACAAACACATTGAAATTGAACAACACTTTCCTGAACAACCAATGAATCACAAAAGAAATTAAACAGTTTTTACAACTGAATGATAATGCCAGTACAACATACAGGAATACATGGGATACAATGAAAACAGTTCTATGAGGGAAATTCATAGTAGTGAATGCCTATACTAGGAAAACAGAGCAAGCTCAGATAAACAATCTAATGCTGAACTTCAAGCTACTAGAAAAAGAGGAACAAGACAACCCAAAACTCTGTGGAATGGGAACTAAGAGAATAATACAAAAAAAATCAATGAATCAAAGACTTGGTTCTTCAAAAAGATAAACAAAATTGGCAAACCTTTAGCCAACCTTATCAAGCAAAGGAAAGAAAAGGTACAATCATGCAATCTAAAATGAAAAGGGGGAAATCACCACAGACCCAGTGGAAGTCCAGGGGATGATAAATACCTACTTTGAAAATCTATACTCCTATAAGATGGAAAAGACAGAAGAAATGGGTAAATTCCTAGATACATATGAACTTCCAAAGCTGAATTAAGAAGATATAAAAATGCTAAACAGGGCTGGAGGATTAGCTCAGTGGTTCCGGGCGCCTGCCTCCCAAGCACAAGGTTCTGAGTTTGATCTCGGTAACCACAAACAATGCTGGGCGTGGTGACTCACACCCACCAGCAATCAACCAGCAATCAGCACCACATACCACAGTGCCAGGCGTGGTGGCTCACGCCTGTAATCCCTGCATTCGGGAGGCAGAGACAGAAGGATTGCTGAGTTCGAGGCTTGCCTGGGCTATATAGTGAGCTCAGAGCCAGCCTGAACTACAAAGTGAGACCCTGTCTCAAAAAAAAAAAATGCTAAACACCCCAATATCAGTATGTAAAATTGAAAATGCAATTAGAAACCTACTGACAAAGAAAAGTCCTGGTCCTGAATTCCACAAAACTTTTACTACTGAATTCCACAAAACTTTTAGAGGAGAGTTAATGCCACTACCTCTCAAATTCCTTAATAAAATTTGTTCCTGGAAACAACCATTACCTTGATTCCAAAAGCAGAGAAAGATCCAACCAAAAAAAGAGAACTACAACCCAAACATAGATATAAAAATCCTCAATAAGATTCTGGAAAACACAATACAGAAGATCATCCAGAAGACAATACACCCTCACCAAGTTGGATTCATCCCAGAGATGCAAGGTTGGTTCATGGTACATAAATCCATAGACTATAATACACTATATAAACAGACTCAAAGACAAAAAAAATATAGTCATCTCAATAGATGCAGAAAAAGCATTTGACAAAATTCCACACCCATTTATAATTAAAACCCTACAAAAAATTAGTATACACATTCTTTATCTCAACCCAATAAAAGCTGTTTATGAGAAGTAAACAGCCAGCATCATACTCAATGATAAAAAATTGAAATCTTTCATGCTAAAATAAAACACAAAATAATGTTGGGTGTGGTGGCTCACACCTGTAATCCCAGCACTTGGGAGGCAGAAGCAGGAAGATTGCTGAGTTTGAGGCTTGCCTGGGCTACATAGTGAGCCCAAGGCCAGCCTGAACTACAAAGTAAGACCCTATCTCAATAAATAAATAAGTAAATAAATAAATAAATAAGGCACAAGACAAATATGTTCACCATTATCACTCCTGTTCAATATAGTGCTAGAAACATTAGCCACAGCAATTAAACAAGAAAAAGAAATAAAAGGATTAAAGACAGGAAAAGAAGATGTTAAACTGACACCATTTACTGATGACATGATACTGTAAATACAGGATCCTAAAAACTCAACCAAAAGACTGCTAGACTTACCACATTTTTTTTTTTTTTTGAGATAGGGTCTTGTAGTTCAGGCTGGCTCTGAGCTCACTATGTAGCCTAGGCAAACTTCAAACTCAGCAATCCTCCTGTCTCTGCCTCCCGAGTGCTGGGAATACAGGTGTGAGCCACCATGCCCAGCACTGTGATATGTGGTATTGATTGTTGGTGGGCATGAGTCTCCACACCCAGCACTGTATGTGGTTACCGGGGATCGAACTCAGGGCCTTGCACTTGTGAGGCAGGCGCCAGAACCACTGAGCTAACCCTCTGGCCTAGACTTACCACATTTAATAGTATAGCTGAATACAAGGTCAATACTCAAAAATCAATTACCTTTGCATACACAAACAGACTCATTTAGAGAAAAATTAGGGAATCAGTTCTTTTCACAATAGCATCCAAAAAATGAAATGCATAGGAGTTAATTTAACAAAGAAGGTGAAAGACTTCTACTCTGAAAACTATGGCATTCTGAAAAGGAAGATTGAAAAAGACATCAGAAAATGAAGACAACCCTCATCCCTGGTTAGAAAGAACCAATATCGTCAAAATGACTATACTCCCACAACTACTATATAGATTCAATACAATCCCAACTGAAATCCTAAAAGCATATTTTACAGAGCAGATAAAATAATTAAAAATTCATCTGGAACCACAAGAGACCTAGAATAGCAAAAGCAATTCTAGGATACAAAGACATAGCAGGGGATATTGCAAATCTCTGCTATACTACAAAGATACTGTGAAAAAAAAAAAAACAGCATGGTATTGGCAAAGAAAACAGACCCAAGGATCAATGGAACAGTCTAGAAGATGCAAAAACAACTCTAGAGATTCTAAAGCACCTCACCTTTGAAAAAGGAGTCAAATACCCTCAGTGGAGGAAAATTAACTTCTTTCACAAATGGTGCTGGGAAAACTGGGTTTCAACCTGCCAGGGATTAAAATTAAACCCATATCTCTCACCATGCACTCAACTAAAATCAGTGTGGATTAGAGACCTAAGTATTAAAATAGAAACACTAAACTTTCTAAAAAATAGGTAGGTATAACTCTTGGAAACATTGGCATAGGGAAAAACTTTATGAACAAAACCTCAGGAGCACAGAAACAAGCAGAAACAATCAGCAACTGGAGTCTTATCTTATTAAAAAGCTTCTGCACAGCAAGGGAAACTATCAACAGAGCAAAAAGGCAACCTACAATATGGGAAAAATTTTACCAGGTGTTTCTCAGACAAATGGCTACTTTCTAGAGTATACAAAGAATTTTTTAAAAATCGAGTTCCCTCCCCCGCAGTTTAAAGACCCAATCCAAAAATGGGCATCTGAAATGGACATTTTTCAGATGAAGAAGTAAAAGTAGCTAAGAAACATGAAGAACTGTTCAACCTAGCTGGTCGTTTAAGAGATGCTGATGAAAACAACACTAAGATTTTATCTCACTCCACAAAGCAAGATTCCATCTTGCTCCTGTCATGAAATCAACCCACTACAAATGCTGGTGGAGCTATGAAGAGAAAAGAAACTTTCTCCACTGTTAGTGGAAATGTATACTGATGCAAACACTGTGGAGATTCCTTTAAAAACTAGGACTCAAGGGCCGGAGATTTAGCTTGTGGTTGTGGCACCTGCCTGGCAAGCACAAGGTCCCAAGTTTGATCCCTAGTACCACATATCATAATGCCAGGCATGTTGGCTCATGCCTATAATCCCAGCACTCAGGAGGTGAAAGCAGGAGGATTGCTGTGAATTCAAGATTAGCCTGGGCTACACAGTGAGTTCAGGGCCAGCCTGAACTACAAAGTAAGACCCTGTCTTACTAAAAAAACTAAAAAAAAAAAAAAACTAGGACTCTAGGTCCCAATTCAACCTGCTATTCTCTTGCTAGGTATATAATAAAAGAATTAAAAGATTCGTACTACAGTAACATGTGTACCCATGTTTATAGCAGCTCAGTTTGGAATAGCTAAATCTTGGAAATAATCCAAGTGCCCATCACTAGGAGACTAGACAAAGAAGACATAAGGGTTTTTTTTAATAAATGAAGTATTATTCAGCCATAACGAATGATAAATTTCAGTCATTTATACTCAAATGAATGTACCTTGAGTTCATATTCATAAATGAAATATATAGGACACAGATGTGTAAATATCATGTCATTTCTCTGGTATGAGAACTGAAGGTGTAAATGAGTTCCAAAACGTATGATAGGTATTGTGAAATTGGAAGAAAATGTTCAAAAGGAAAAGGTAAAAGGGGGTAGAGTAAAATAAAGAAGAGAAAGAAAAATTTGATAGTTAAAAAAAGAAAACAAAGTTTATATATATATAGTGGGTGGGGGGTTGTAGGGAGGGCAGGAGAATGGGAGAAAATGAGAATCAAGATGTGTCATGTACAGCTACAAACTCTCAATGTTGAAAGTCATCATAATGTTTATATAAAATGTACCAATAAAATCAATTTTTAAAAGATTTAATAGTTAATTTCATTATCCCAGATGTATGAAATACTAAAGTATTTGTATGATGTAATCTATTTCCAAAAACTTAAAGTGTAAATTATATTTTCTGTGGCTCATTGGAAAAGTGAAACTAAAGTAAAGGTGTGACTCTCTAAGGTTATCAACTTTTAATTGCTTTTAAATAAGCTGTTTGAAAAGTAAGTCTGTTTTGAAAGTTAAATGTTGGAAATATTAATACTAATAATACATTTGAAAGTTAAATATTGTGGGAGATAGGTTAAGAGGACACAGCCAGAACCCTTGTGGCAAGTTCTAGTTCCCCATGAGTCCCTCAGCAAAAGGATTAACAACCATTAAACATCAAAATAGGAACCTTAAAGAAAAGGCTGAGCCTGGGCTCGACTCTTGCTACTGTGAGCAGCAGCAGCAGCAAAAGGCCAAATATCACACAAGCAGAAAGGGCCAATGCCCCCAGTTTATACCTTTAATTGGTACCAAACCTTCACACCCATAATTCTAGCATGCATAAAACAGGGTGGTCCCAAATCTTCACATCCAAAATCCTAGCATCCATAAAACAAGGTGGTTATCCACAATAATCCCTGTAGTTGAAGATCCCATAGGGCAGGGCAGACATCCTTAAATCTGAGTAAGTCTTAAAGCCAATAATCCTAGTACAGTAATCCTTGTAGTTTAAGATCCTGCAAATTTCCACAATAATCCCAGTAGTTGATCCCACAGGGCAGGACAGACATCTGTAAATCCAAGTAAACAAATTGTAAATCCAAGTAAATTGTAAATCCAAGAAAGTCATCTGTGGTTCCCTATAAAATATCTTACAGTTTCTCTTATATGAGAAAATCAAAATAGAAATCAGGATGAAAATAAAGGAGAAATGGTAGGAAACAGGGAGGCCAACATTTTAAAGAGGAGAAAAGGGATCAGGAGAAGAAGGAGAGTGTCAAGGAGGATAAGAGATGGAAAGTGATCAAGATATAATTCATGTACTAATTCCCAAAAATGAATATAACTATTATATGTCCCCCCAAAAAAGTTAATTTTTAAAAGAAGTTTAAAAAGGAATACAGGACTAGGGATTTAGCTCAGTGGTTCCCACATCTGCCTTGCAAGCACAAGTTCCCAAATTTGATCCCAGTGATCATACAACAATACTGGGCATGGTGACTCACCCCCACCAGCAATCAGTAGCACACACCACAATGCCAGACGTGGTGGTTCACACCTGTAATCTCAGTGCTTGGGAGGCAGAGGCAAGAGGGTTGCTGAATTTGAGGCTTGTGTGGCCTACATAGTGAGCTCAGGGTCAGCCTGGACTACAAAGCAACATCCTGTCTCAAAAAAAAAAAAAAAAAGGAATACAGAAGAAAAGTATAAGAAAAGCAGGGGCACTTAACTATATGTAACACTTGCACTCATATGGGAATTCTCCCTCTCACACATACATTTTCTAACAGTTCAAAATTCACTTCAGTTGGTAGGGCCATGACAGACTTTGGTAGAGGATAAGGCAAGAGCCATTAGTAAATCCGGACATATTAAAAGATCTGAATCAAAAATCTTCAAACTGATTAGTGCACTCGTTACATTTTAAACAGCACCAATATCTCATGGATACAGGAATGGAAAAGTATCCACTCTACACAGGGTACCCAGAGAGCCCTGGCACAGACAGAATACACCAGAGAAAACTCCATCAGAAGTACACCTGGGAGTCCAGGGCCTCAAAACAAATCATGGTTTCTTGCACCTTTATGACAATGTGACTCTTTACTTATCCTATGTGTGAATATCTGGTAACAGCATTTTTTAGAGTTGGTTTCATAGAACACAAATTCATCTTGATGCTCCATAAAGGGGGCATTCCATAGACAAGTAACTTGGGGGAACTTTGTACCGTATGCTCTTTTTGAAAAGTCATGATATCCATTAATATATTAAATACTCTACATATTGTATATGTAGAATATACATAGAATATTTGAATACCAACTAATATTAGCCGACATTTTCAGACTACCATAGAGTAAAATCTAAACAGGATACTGGCACTTGTTCACCAGAGCATTATTGATTACATGTGTCCAAACGACTATTTCCCATCTCACCTACCTCAAGGGGAACAGATCCACACACCATCACATGGACATGATCCGATCTATATAACCTGCAAAAAAAGCACTGTAAAGCAGAAGGGAGTTGTTCTCCTGCTGTTTCCAACCACTTGCACTGGCCTATACTTGGTTTTCAATGAAACTCATGTACTAGAATTTCTAACTTAAATAGAGGTGAGGGAAATGTGTCCCAGAACTGAGAAGGAAAAGGTGAAGCATTTTAAAACTTGGTGAAGACATAAGACTTAGAATTAGTTGTTAAAGTGCTGACTAAAGTAAAATTCCTTTCCTTGCCCTCTGAGATGAAAAAGCAAAAGCAACTCCCCATAAATAGAGAAATTATATTAAACCGGTGTGTGTGTGTGTGTGTGTGTGTGCACGTGCGCGCGCGTGGGCATTATCTGCTGAGAAAGTAAGTAGTGACACCTTAGTACTAAGGAACCTACCCAATACCCACTTCCTGGTTCCTAAATGCCAGAATTTCCAATTCTAAAGGAATTAAGGGTACAAGATGAAATGATTGGTTCCAGGACTGGTACAATATGAGCCCAGAACATATCGCTATACCAAAGAGTACAGAATTGCCCCAATTTGAATGGGTATATGTGAGACTGGCCTAGAAGTCATCCTGAAAGAACTCCTCAGTAGATAAATCTGGATCACTTTGACTATGAAAACAAATTATTATTGTAGCGAACTACCACCTATATAATAATAGAAAATTCTATGAGCCCATACAAATAGAAAGAAAAGGAAAGGGAAGAAAGAAAAGAGGAGAAAATATGGAAGGAAAGAAGGCAGAAGGAGGGAGAGCAAGCTAGATTTTCCTTAACGTAATTAATACGGAATGACTAATGACATTCAAAATCACCATTTGAGAATTACAATAACAACTGTTTGGAGCAAGGATCATTAATGGGTATGCCTTGATGACATATAAAATATTTGCACAGTGTTAAAGACTCTCTTCACAAAATATTTATTAATTACCAAAGGGAACGTTCTATAGAGGTCTGACAAGTACCACCCTGGCGCAGCGCTCACAGTCATGCTTTCGTGTGCTTCTTGGCATGATGCTCTGGGTGCACACATCCTTCCGTGCCTTCTTTCCCAAAATGTGCAGACTGGATCTAATCATGAGGAAACATTAAGCAAATGCAAACTGAGGGACTTTGTTAAAAATGATCAGCCTGTTCCCTTCAATGATATCAAGGCTATGACAGACAGAGAAAAATTGAGGGGCTGCCCCAGAAAGACATGACAGCTGAATGCAATCATCCTGATGCATTACAGATCCTATTTTGAGCGGGGACCTTTTCCCCTTTTGCCATAAAGCACATTAAAAGCATTGGCAAGATTCAAATAGATTAAATAGTAATGCACATTGTATCAATGTCATTTTCCTCATTTTGATAATTTTATCATAATTATGTGAGATGTCTTCACTTTTCAGAATATATGCACTGAAATACAGAAGTTATGTCTGTGACTTATTCTCAAACGACTTGGAAAATTTTTTCTGTGGCTGGGTATTATTCTAGAGAATGAATGATAAAACATACAGGGTGAAAATGTGTGTGGGATCCAAATGAAGTCTATCTAAGGAAGTACTGTTTTTTTGCAATGTTTCTATAAATCTGAAATCAAAATTTTAAAAAATATAGAACAAGGAAAATCTACAGTCCTATGGAGGAAGTACACAGAGGAAGAGTGTGTGTCTTAGCTAGCTGCAGGCTTTTCAGGTAAATTCTCCAGTGAGAGGTAGCCTCCTACTTAGCTTAAGTTCATCCCAAATACTTGGATGCAACAGCCATCTTCCTTCCTGCCTTCCACCTGCCAAAACCTGGTCTGGGGAAAATATTCATAAGATCTCACCCTGGCAAAGATTCTATACCTTCTTGAGACAATGTTGGCTACAAGCACCTGCAGTGCAACTTGTATTACCAACGTCAAATCGTAAGCTGCTAAGTGGACGTTATACATAACTGCAGGCAGTCCTGGAACAAAGACTTTTGAGTCATGGTGTTATTGTTTATATCTAAATGTCACCCCAAAGCCTCATTCATAGATGGGGCTTTGAGGGGGTGGCTCCATGGTGGGGGCATGATATTCATCTGTGGATTAGTCCACTGACCAGTTTATTGCTAAATGTGATGCTGGCAGGCAAAGCCTGATTGGAGGAAATTGCTTGCTGTGGGTGTGGCTTAGAAGGGTGTGATCTCTCCCTCCTCCCTTGACTTCTCTGCCTCTGCTTCCTGCCTGCTATGCTGTTTCACCTTTGTGATGATCCCTCCCATGCAGCACTGCCTTGGAACCAACTCATTAAGGACTGAAACTTCTACAGACAGTGAGCCAAAACACCTGGGCATGGTGCTGCATGCCTGTAATCTCACACTTGATAGACTGAGGCAATCAGATTACTGTGAATTCCAGGCCACCTTAGGCTATATAGTGAGTTCAAGACCAGCATACACTACAAAGTAAGACATTGTCTCAAAAAAAAAAAAAAGCCTTTCCTCCTTTAAATTGTGGATGTCAGGTCTTATCTTTCAATAAGGAATTAACTAAGGCACATTGATAGAAAAAAGAAGGGACCTTTTCACTCTTTCAGACAAAAATCCTCTCCGCTTTACACAAATCCTTGTGTTTTAGAATGCAGCCTACTACCGCAGTCATAGGTTGGGAGCAAATAAACTGTCACAAATAAAACAAGAGAACAGTTGTCAAGAGTAGTTAAGAAAATGGACAATGGAAAAGAAAAAAGAAAGAAGTAGCAAGGGAAGGAAGGATGCAGTGAAAATTATTTTTAAATTGTTCAGTGAAATTAACAATCTTGGGTAATTAATGATGAAGTCATCTACTGAGAACAAATCATGGCAGCTAGAATAGACTTCTGGTATTGAACAACCATCAGCCCCTCCCTTCCTATTTGTGTCTTCTTCACAGATTAAGTTCATTTAAGCAAATTTTTTTTAAAAGTTCTTTGAGAATAAAGACTTTGTGAGGTATGAACTTTTGACCTATAATCTCTAGTTTTAAGTTTTATAATATTTTTCTCCACATGAAATCTTTCCCAAAGAATGATTACTAGATGGGATAGAATGATAACTGGTACATCCACTAGGGAGATCAGTGTGGAGATTCCAGAAAAAACTAGGATTAGAGGTTCCATTTGACCTTGCTATTCCCTTGGTGGGGATATGCACAAAAGAATAATAAGATTCATATCACAGTGACCTATGTCCACCCATGTTTATAGCAGCTCAGTCTGTGATAGCTAAATCTTGGAAACAAGCCAAATACCTATCAACTCTAGAATGGATAAAGATGTGTTTTTTTATAAAATGAAGTATTACTCTGCCATAAAAAATGATAATCTTGAGTCATTTATTCTCAAATGGATGTACCTTAAGGACATAGTCATAAGTGAAATAAATAGGTCACAAATGTGTAAATATCATATCTTTTCTCTAGTATGAGAAACTGAAGATGTAAATGAGTTCTAGAATGCATGATAGATACCATGAAAAAGTAAATATTCAAAGGGAAATGGGATTTAGGGGTAAATAACAAGGGGAAAGACAAAATGTGATGGTTAAAAAAAGGAAACAAAGGTTATGTACATAGGGACAGGAGGTTTGTAGGGTGGGAAGGGAAAAAGGAAAAATGAGAATTAAGTCATGTTATATTCTGGTATAAATTCTCAATGTTGAACATGATCATGATATATATATAAAACATACCAATGAAGATTCAAATTTTTTTGTTTGTTTGTTTTTTTGAGACAGGGTCTTGCTTTGTAGTTCAGGTTGGCCCTGAGCTCACTATGTAGTCCAGGCAAGCCTCGAACTCAGCAATCCTCCTGCCTCTGCCTCCCAAGTGCTGGGATTACAGGTGTGCACCACCACGCCCAGCGAAGATTCAAATTTTTAAAAAAGAAAAGTAATAGCCCTAGGATGGTAAAAAGGATGCTATGGTTTGTGTTTGGATATCCCCCAAAGCCACATGCAACTGAGGTGGGACTTTCTCCTTCAGAGACAGTTGAATTTGGAATGTGTGATGAAGGCATTAAGGGCACTGATTACTAAACCACTACACATGAGTGACTAGTTTGGCACCACCCTAACCCTAGTAGTCTAAATAAGATAAAAGGGGCAGAAAGATGCTGTTATACTCTCTTGTTACCTTTGTTGCCTTATGCACATTTGTTTCTCTTCTGCAATCCTTATTTACCATTCCAGCCTTGAAGCCAGCTGATTATGGACTGAACCTTCCCTGAACTATAAGCCAAATAAACTCCTTCCCTTTTAACTTGGTATTGGGTATTTTGTCTCAAAAATGAGAGAAAAGTAACTAATGGAAGAGAATAATGGTATGATATCCTAAACTTCAGCAAAGACTCCAAGAAAAATGCCACAAGATTTAGAATACCATTAAGGGTAAGTCAGATGGCTTCACAGCATCTAGAAGAAAAAAGCAGTTCCCAAAACATGGTTTTTCATTGTTTTGCTATTAGGACTCTGTAAGATCTTGAACAAGTTCCTTAAGCACTCTATGCTTCAATTTTTATAGCTATGAAGTAGACAGCTATGTGAAGAAGGACAAGGAGAGAGAAAGAAATCAGTTAGACGTCTAATGCTGTAACAGGCCAGACTTATAATAGCTTGGGTCACATAGTGAACACATAGGTAGCAAATGAGGGAGGTGAATCAGAGCCCAACAAAAGCCTGTGAATTATCTATAGGAACTTATCAACTAAAGATGGGGCCAAGGGTCAAGAACATGCTGTTATTGTCAACCTAACTCATTAACCCAACATCAGGCAGTACTGTGATGTGAGATGCTAAGACTGTGCAGTGGAAAAAAAGATGGATATATCTCTGTATCCAGAAGCTTATTCCCTAGCTGAAAACAGAGAAAAGGAAATCAGCAATTATAAAGCAGTGGAGTAAGAGCTGAGCTCTAAGAGACAAACGAGGTCTGCATTATCCAATCATAGGAGAATTTTAGGAGACTTGTTGGTGGAGGTGGTATCTATAGGCTGAAATCTAAAGAGTGGAAAATTGATTAATCATGTTTTAGAAGTGGACAGAGGGAGGAAGGGGTGGTTTCTGGACGGAGAGCAGAGCACAAATGGAGGCTCGGGGATGAGGACACTGTGTCATCAATAGGAGAGTGTCAGATGATCCGGCGCTGAGCAAGAGATGAGAGAAGCCAAAGACTTAGAACCTCTGGTAGGAAATTTGTGGCGTATCTCACAGGCAATGGGAAGGTTTGAAAAGCTTTATAAGGAGAATAAAAGTTAACCATTCTTTTAAACAAATAATTACTGAGCACCTAATGTGTAGTGAAGACTGTTCTAGATGCTGGGGGAAAGTAGTTAAACAATCAACTTTGTGTCTAGTACAATTAGTCTGGCTATTAAATGGAACACTGTGTGTAGAAAAGCAGGGACACAAGAGGAGGATATCGCTTAGCAGTATATTGCTAAAATCCAAGTGAAGAATTACAGTAGTTTGGGGCTAGGGTCACGACTTTGGAAGTGGAGAAAAACTCATACACTGAGAGACACTGCCTCCCCTAACCAACAGTTTTATTGCTGCAGCTCACAAAAGGAAAAGAAAGTTTGGTGGGGAGAAGCATGTAGCATGTTGCACACTTCATCTCTGAGGAGAGCAGGCTCTTGAAAGCCTCCAAGTGATGCGTTGAGTTACTGCTTTGTCATCTAGCATTTCATCAAGTAGTTTACTAGATTTGTCCACACTTACATAAATCATTGTTAAAAGTAAGTGCAGTCAGAAAGAAAAACACCCTGGCAGGCTCAATGTATGCACAAAAGTAAACATGACTCAAAAGT
>PVIC010050488.1:0-12796 GCA_004025085.1 Thryonomys swinderianus
AAAAAAACAAAGCAAAAAAACTAGTCCTCATTGCAACACATTTCCAAGTAATGTTGCTTAAGATCCCTGGGAAAAGGCCAAAGTTCTGTGTTAGGAGTAGCTCTTGTGATAATACAAATAAGTTACATTAAATTTAAAGGAAAGAGAGGATAATGATTAATTTTAAGAATGTAGTTTCAGGCTAGTTTTTAGAATATGAAGAATGTAGGTATTTTTTTCTTTTTCTGTTCAGCAAACATTAAGTACCTGTCCTACACAGCCAGAGGAATCTGGCAAGTCTTCCTTAATGAGATGATACTCTGAAATGAATCTTAAAGGATGAGGGGGGGTCTGATTTTTTTTTAATTCTTTATATATTCTAGATAGTACTTTGAGGAACAGCTGGTACAAACTCTCATATTGTAGGGTGCCTTTTCATTCTGTTGGTCATTTCTCTTGCTGTGCAGAAGCATTTTAATAAAATGAGATCCCTGTTGTTTACTTTTTTGTACTATTTCCTGTGCTACTGAGGTTTTGTTCATAAAGTCTTAGTGAAGGTGGGAGGGTAGAAGGGATAAGAGGGCAGGCAGTGGGAAAAAATAAGAATCAAGATATGTCATGTATAGGTACAAATTCTCAGTGATTAATATGGTCATAAGTTCTACCTAAACTGTACCAATAAACTCAATTAAAAAAATTTTAAAGGGATGAATAGGAATTCTTATAGCAAGGAGAATGGAGATATTCAGCAGGAATATCTGTAAATGGGGGCAGCACTCAGACTGAAAAAGAGAGATCTTTCCATGTAATAGATTGCATTTTTAACAGCTTTACATAGTATTCTGTAGCATCCTACTCTTCTATTGTTGGTCTGTTTCCTGGTTTGGACTATTTTAAATAAATATTCTTCTGTAGTTGGCCTCATGAGCTTGTGAATACACTTCTGTGCCTGTACGTTTGATTTAATTAGTCACTGGGGACAAATTTGAGTAAATATCTTAAGTCCAAGCTATGTTTATTCACACTTCTTTAAAATGTATAACTTTGAGACTTAAGCTATTCTGAGTAAATAAAAAATGTTTTCAGGTCATGTTAGGCCATAGTAGCAATTTTGAAGTTTATTCTGAGTGATACGGGATGCCATTGGGAGTTAAGGGCACAGGACTTACAAAACGTAACTTTCTAAAGATCACTGTGGCTACTAGAGGAAGAGTGTAAAACAAAGATGCAAGGATAAAGGGAGAAAAACCAGTTTTTAAAAAAACTGTTAAAATAGTTTGGGCAAGGGAAAATAGTGACTTGGATTAGAGAGCAATTGGTAGACTTAAAGAAAACTGATGAGATTCTTGGACATACGTCAGAGTTCACAGGATTTGCTGGTCAATTGGCTATGGAGAGAGGAAATGATCACAAGATTAAAACTACAGTAGCCTTTTATTGTGTTAGGAAGACTAGGTAAGGTGCAGGATTAGAAGAAATGATCAGAGTCCTTTTAGAGGTATGTTGTGTTCGAGGTGCGTAGGAGATATTTATGTGGAGTTGATGAGTAGGCAGTTGATGAAAGGCTAGAGACCAGGGTACATGCTGTTTTATTAATGAATGGTTGACAGATAAATCAGAGCAGAAATATGTGAAGAAGAGTTAAAGAACTACAGTTAATTCCTTTATTATGAGTCACATATATGTTCCTTATCTCTCTACTACTAGGCAAGTTTCATTTTTACTAAAACTAATTGAGTAAGAGTTGGAGAGAGAAAGATAAAGAAGAAACACATTTGTATATGTACATTAATTTCTCTCACATTCTACTTGTATCTTAGACACGACTTCAAAAAATGTTACTAATAGTTCTGTGTAAAAACATAACTTTATGGAATAACTTTTTCATCAGAATTACAAAGCAAAGTTCTCTTCATTTTCTGTATAACATGTTTTTGTACACACAAAAATCCTGATAATTTGAATTGGAAAACCTCTAGGTAATAAGCAATTAAGTAGTTAATCGTTAATGATGTTCTGGCTATGGTAATCTGCCTAATATTTGGAGTTATGGTCTTTAAACCCTGACTTTTTTTTTTTTTTTTTGAGATAGGGTCTCACTTTGTAGTTCAAGCTGGCCCTGAGCTCACTATGTAGCCCAGGCAAGCCTCGAACTCAGCAGTCCTCCTGCCTCTGCCTCCCGAGTGCTGGGATTACAGGCGTGAGCCACCATGCCCAGCACTGTGGTATGTGGTATTGATTGCTGGTGGGCATGAGTCACCACGCCCAGCATTGTATGTGGTTACTGGGGATTGAACTAAGGACCTTGCACTTGCAAGGCAGGCGCCGGAACCACTGAGCTAAATCTCCAGCCCTAAACCCCAACTTTGATTTGCCTTTGAACACATCATTTCCTTTACCCTTCTCATCTTCTCTGATCTTGGCCATCACTTTCTCACTGGCCATAGACTACAGATCCAAATCCTACTCCACAATCTCAGTTCTTAGTATCTTTTCTGCCTTTTATCCATGTGTTATGGGGATCCTTGCATTTGGTAAAACTTTATTCCACTCATGACACTAATTGCAAACTAATTACCATAGTTTAAAATGCTGTGAATTTAATCTTTGTCATACATTTATATGATGGCAGTTTCTTCGGGAAGCATAAAGCCATTGCATATGAACTAAAAATCCATGATGGCACTGAATTTTTTTCCTTTATTGAATCCAGAACCTTATACATGCTAAGCCTGGCACTAGGTCTTAATTGTGTAGATTCCAAAAACTCCAATCTAAAGACTTCCAAAGATTTTACTGGTTTTATCCAACTTGTGTGGTTAATAGACATTCTGATTTATATAAAAGTTCAATAGTCCACAAATATTTGAATGGCATACAAGGTATTCTGTTTGATCTGTTGATAATATTAGTGCATGGTGGACTTTAACTATCAAGTTGAGCAAGTTTAGAATTTCCCCAGACCTTCAGCTTTAGCTTCTTTTGAGTTTGTATAGTTCTAAAAGGCCCTAAAATTATGAGATATGTTAAACCTTACTAAAATATTTTAAGAATATTCTTTATTAGATGCTTTTGCCTAAGAACCTTAGAATGACAGTTTTTAAGTGCACAATCAAAATTACAAATCATAACTTTTAAAACATTCTTATAATAATTAAATAGTAACTAATAAAAATTTATGAAAAGCAAAGTAGCTTTATTAATTTTTCTACAAGAAGAGGAGGGAACAAGTTGGAAAAAATTGATCAGAAAAGTCAGAAACTGTTCAAGAAGCTGTAGACAACAACAAAGTGGTCAGAAAACTCTTGCTTTGTAATCTATAGAAATAACATTAGGGGGCCGGAGGGTTAGCTCAGTGGTTCCGGCGCCTGCCTCGCAAGCACAAGGTCCTGAGTTCGATCCCCAGTAACCACATAAAATGCTGGGCGTGGAGACACACCCACCAGCAATCAACACTGCATACCACAATGCCAGACGTGGTGGCTCATGCCTGTAATCCCAGCACTTGGGAGCCAGAGACAGGAGGATTGCTGAGTTCTCGGCGGCTTGCCTGGGCATCATAGTGAGCTCAGAGCCAGCCTGAACTACAAAGCAAGACCCTGTCTCAAAAGCAAAAAAAAAAAAGAAATAACATTTGCCAGAAAATATAAGATTTTTTAATATCTTTCAAGTCTTAGGGCTGTTTCCCAACTTTGATAGGTCTGGAGCCTTGAATAAGACACATTCTAAATTCTGTTGATCCTACCACCATTAGTTAAATTCTAACTTAAAAAAAAAAAAAAAACTTAAGGGGTCAAAGAAAAGCTCAGAGATCCCAGTGCCTGCCTTGTAAGTACAAGGTCCTGAGTTTGATCTCTGCTTTAAAAAAGTAAGATAAAATAAAATAAAGCAGGGTTTAGGGAGAAAGATACTGAATTGTATCTTGTTTTATTTTAAACTGTATATGTCAGCAGTTCCTAAGAGTAATGCTTAGAAACCCACACTAATCTCTTTCCTGGTTAGCCACGTGTGTGGTGCAAGACTAACCACTTAAACCACCTAGAGACATCATTTAGTTTAAGAGTCAAATCTGTAAACCCAGCTGTATGAAGTCATGTCCTTTTGCTGAACATGAATCTTTTAAGGGCCACAAAAGAAAACCTCATTCAAGACTACACCTGTTCCTCTGTTATTCAAGATCATCTTTACCAAGTTCTTAAGATCAGCAGGTATCATAAGCATTGTCAGCTTCTTTTCCTGTTTTAAACAAACATTTGCTACATAACTACTGAGTTCCAGGGCCCTGTCATGTTCCCTCATTGGGTTGTATTTCTGTCCCTGTAAATACTCACATTCTGGCACACTACTGATGGCTTTTTCAAGTGTCAGGTCTTAGTTTCTGACACTACCATGATGGAGACACAGGCTCTCCTCCCTATGGTAAATCCTTCGGCACTGCCCAAAGTGAAGCTGTTTACCTTTTGTCTTTCTCGTGGGGCTCTTGGATTTGCTCTATTATCTTCTGGCTTCTAGCAGTCAGTCGTTTTCTACCTGAGATTCTGGGGGCGGTTTTAGCCTTACTGCTTGGTATAAAGCAGTTTCAGAGCTGCCATGGCAATACATCTAACTTTTATCCCTAAGTGTCCTAGGGATTTTTGTACCAGAAATTACAGAGGAAAAGATAGATAAAAACAAACAAAGGGAAAATTCAAATTCACATTTCTATACAAAGCTGATAGCTACTGAAGTATTAATATTGAATTAAAAGGCAATCCTAGAGATTACACTAATTACATATATTTAGGAACTGAGGTCTATAAAGATTAAGTGATCTGCCATGAGTTGAGGACAGAGCCCAGTATTTTTAACATTAGTCAGTGTTGTTTTGGAGCTTTTCTAATTACTCCCTTGACTTAAGAGTTAGCCATAAGTAACGTTTAGATGCCTTTTATCCGCCTTCATTTTTAGAAGTGAATCATAATTCATTCTTAAGAACCTGCCTAATTATTAGTTGTCCCCATTTCCCAGCACTGAACCTGGGAATAAACAGGAGACAGTAGATAAATTGGCTTGAAGAAGTGATCAAGTGACCTCTTTCTGATGTCATTCAGATATGTAAAAGCACTTGTGTATAAAGACACAAAATATCACAATCATAAATTGTATGAAAGTTTCAGTGATTCTGTTGTACAATTATAGTGAGGTTTGTTTTTTTGTTTTTGTTTGTCTTTGTTTTTATTGAGACAGGATCTCGCTTTGTAGTTCAGGCTGGCTCTGAGCTCACTATGTAGTCCAGGCAAGCCTCGAACTCAGCAATCCTCCTGTCTCTGCCTCCCGAGTGCTGGGATTATAGGCGTGAGCCACCACACCCGGCACTGTGGTATGTAGTATTGATTGCTGGTGGGCGTGAGTCTCCATACCCAGCATTGTATGTGGTTACCGGGGATCGAACCCAGAACCTTGCACTTGTGAGGCAGGCGCCAGAACCACTGAGCTAACCCTCCGGCCCGAGGTTTGTGTTTTTTTTGTTTTTGTTTTGTTTTTGTGTTTGTTTTTGTTTTTGTTTTTGAGACAGGGTCTTGCTTTTTTTGTAGTTCAGGCTGGCTCTGAGCTCACTATGTAGCCCAAGCAAGCCTCAATCTCAGCAATCCTCCTGTCTCAGCCTCCCGAGTGCTGGGATTACAGGCGTGAGCCACAACGCCTGGCAGGTTTGGTTTTTTTTAACTAAGTAAATGTCTTTTTCCCATATTATACTGTAATAATGTTATCTAACACCCTCACCCCAAATAGTTTTTGTCTATGGTTCCCATTTCAGGCTATGGATTGGGTTCAGATCTGTGCCATAAATTTTATTCTAGAATACTGTCCTCATGTGGATGGTAGACGCACAGTAGATCAAGTCAGGCCACATGCGTTGCCTATGACCAAGACCAAAGAGAAAGGCATATACACCACCAACTATATTGAAAGATATTGCAAAACACATGATAAAGGGCCTGGGTAAGTAATTCGCTTATGGGACAGGACCGAAGAAGTGAGAACAATAATTTACTACAGAGATATTCCACCCTTTAATATGTTAATCACTGAATTGACTGTCCTCTTTGATTTCTTTGATGATTGTGCAAATAGAATCCTGCATTTTCTTCATAGTACTTCCCCATTCACTGTTCTCTTTCTTCTTTTTGACAAGTAATCTCATATCATCCTTGTTGTTTACTGGTGAACCAGTAAATATCCATCATAGTCAGGCCACTAGCTACTAAACTAAGCAGCTTGATTTTCCATGAGCATGCTAAATCCAACAACCTTGGCTTATGATTTAGCTAATTTTATTGTAAGTGCTCCATGGAAAAATCGATACTGTGTAGCACAGTTTAATCCATAATTTTGGGTTCCTGTGTGCATTTCTAAATGAACCAATGCAGCATGGCTTCGTTCTTTCAACTCACATGAAGAATTCAGTTAACAAGTAATGAGTAGGGCCAGAGGTTTAGTTCAGTGGTTCTGGTGCCTACCTAGCAAGCACAAGGTCCCTGGTTCGATCCCTGGTAACCACATAGGGCATGGTGGCTCACACCCACCAGCAATCAGTACCATATACCACAAATGCTGGGCTTGGTGACTCAAGCCTTTAATCCCTGCACTCGGGAGGCAGAGGCAGGAGGATTGCTGACTCCAAGGCTTGCCTGGGCTACACAGTGAGCTCAGGGCCAGCCTGAACTACAAAGCGAGACCCTGTCTCAAAAAAAAAAAGTAATGAGTAAATAATGACAATGTCTTAAATCACAAGTATTTGCTAAAAATGTAAATATCTTTAGAGTATATCTATATAGGAATCAAAATGTTAAAATTAACCAATCTAATTTCCTTGTGTTCTAGTATCTTGTTTTCCAAGTTTGACATTTGAATCCTAATTCATAAAAATTGCCTTGTTGGTAAATCATAGTGTTTAGACTACATTTCTTTCTTTCTTAAGAAATAATTGCCTATCAAAATAGCTATCTGGATGTATTTATCTGTGTAAAGAATGTGTTAGAACTGTGACCAGATTGCATTTATAAATATTATTCTAACACTACCATAAACTGAATAAATACCACACATCAGTGGTTTGGTTAGAATGACTCATTTATCAGTCCAATCAAACTCATTACTCAGAAATAATTCACAGCAGACTTCAGGGTCCTGTAAGAAATGACATAAATAGGTGGGGTGAAAATACCTATTAGGGAAATTGTTTGGAATGTTTAATATCATTGGGATGATATCATCACCATAATATGGGAGTATTAAATGTGAATGAGGGCTCTTTCTCAGCTATTCAGTTGACATTTTTAAAAAATTTCTGCCTGAGAAATAGTTCTGAAACAGTTAATGAAGTATGCTCATTCCATAAAGTCAGTTAAAAAATTTTAAAAAAAAAACCTGTTGTTCCACAAGTATATTAGAAGAGTTTATAGTGTTTTGAACGATATCTTATCTTTTCTTCAAGGAAGTATTGGTTAATGACATCTCTTCTATGATTATTTTAAAGTACCTATGGAAGTTTTTACTATTAAACCTTATTTTCTCATATAAATTATAAATTTATTTTCACTAGAGCCTGAATTTCTCTGCTTTCTTTGTTTTAGGGACTGAATTTCATATATTCCATATTATCTATCAAGACTAATTTCATAGAGGTGCTTAAAAAAATTTTTTTTTTTTTTGAGACAGGGTCTCGCTTTGTAGTTTGGGCTGGATCTGATCTCACTATGTAGCCCAGGCAAGCCTTGAACTCAGCAAACCTCCTGCCTCTGCCTCCCGAGTGCTGGGATTACAGGCGTGAGCCACCACGCCCAGCATTGAGGTGCTTAAATTTTTTAATGTAATATTTGGAATTGTATGGGTATAGCAGAAAGTTCACATTTTTAGATCATTTTAAGTGCATTTAAAATGTAATATATATCAAGTTTCTCCCTTACTTATGAGGTCTTCCAGAATTTTAAAATATAGATTCCCCTTTAGACCTACACGCTCTTGATTGGTTTGACCACTTCTTCAGTTTCACTTTTTTTTTCTTTTTTTTAGACAGGGTCTCACTTTGTAGTTCAGGCTGGCCCTGAGCTCACTATGTAACCCAAGCGAGCCTCAAACTCAGCAGTCCTCCTGCCTCTGCCTCCTGAGTGCTGGGATTACAGGCATGAGCCACCACGCCCAGCACTGTGGTATATGGTACTGATTGCTAGTGGACGTGAGTTACCATACCTGGTATTATTATATGTGGTACCTGGGGATCAAACTCCGGACATTGCACTTGCTAGGCAGGCCCCGGAACCACTGAGCTAAATCTCTACCCCAGGTTTCACTTTCATCAAATCCCTTCCCCCTCTTCTTTGCTTTTTGTGTTTTCACTTCATTGGTGACCTTTTGTTTTTGTTCACATGCTACATCTCGTCCTGGAGAGCTTTCTTCCAGCTGAAATGTTACTTTCAGAGAAGCCTCTCGTGATCACCTACCTAGGGTGGCCTCTCCAGGTAGTTCTAGCAGATCACACTCTCTGGCATTGGTTGTGTCCTGTAATTATCATTTTTATCTATTTGTCATCCTTTTCTCCACTGAAATAAATATGAGGGCAAAGTGCCAAGCACCTGACACAAATATGTTATTCAAATATTTGTTGAATAAATGAATAAACAGATAACTCTTCCTCTTTAAACTCAGTAGTTTAACTTTCTTCCTTGATGTGATTCCATGGGAGAAAAAGGGTTGTTCTCTGAGCCTGACCTGAGCACAGCACAGCTGAGGGCCCTGTGCAGTCCAGTGCTGCTGTGTTCATCACTCATGTAATTGATTGTAGTCTGATTAATAACTGAAATGGAAATTCTGTTCACAAGTACAGAAACTGGACCAAAAGTCATGACTTCTGTACATGTTTATGTTTACAGGCCTCAATTTACCCTATTAAATATTTTTTAAATTGTCAGCTTTAGTTTTTCTTAATTGTTTTGTGTGGTAACTGACTGAGTCTTATGAAACAGTGAGGCTGCACAATAATCTCATGAACCAGAATTAATCGCTGTGTATAAGTGAAGCCAATAGAGGTTTTGCCATCAAGTTAGAAATCATATGCAAAGCAGTTTAAGTTATGACTCTCACCAAGAACAAAACTTATTACTGAGAGTAGTAATCAAAGAACTACAGCACTGAGAAATAAAATCAGGATCTGACTCTAGAACTTGTTTCTACTATATTTTAGAATCTCTATTAAAAAGTCACCTGTTACTATCATCATACACCATGTTACAACCCATTTATTGGCTTCTCTGATAGTTACCAATAATTTTTGGAAAGTTTGATATATTTGCTTTTAATTGTTCCTGAACAGTCTGTGAAGTCAACTGTAAAATTTAAAACTATGTAGCTAAAAATCTCATTTTACTTCTCAGAAGATCTAATTTGCTTCAGTACTTCCACATAGCTTGAAGAACTGATTCAGAGACTACCAGATGCAAACAGTCTACTGTAGGGAAATTGCTGAAAGCACAATTAAATTCCCAGAACATACCACAAGCAACAATATCCTTAATTTTTGTCAAACACACAATTTGAAATGATTATGTGTTCACAGAAACAAATAGAATAACACAAAGTGCTTCATAATCTGTAACTTCATATAAATGCCTCAAGGTTAAAAGTTTAATATAATTTAATTTTATAAATTCTATTATAATACAACATATAAAATTAAGATTACCCAGATTCTTCTAATTCCACACAGATCAGACACTTAACTAATCCATCGTCTATCAGTGTCCACATGTTAGATGGTACATATATTAATGTGCTAAAAACCTTCTTCCTATTTTTATTTTAGACTTTCTTTTCTTAGTTATGTTTTATCTGAGACTGCCTGATTAAAAACTGGCACAGCCAGGCGTGGTGGCTCATGCCTCTAATCCCTGCACTTGGGAGACAGAGTCAGGAGGATTGCTGAGTTCGCAGCTGGCCTGGGCTACATAGTGAGCTCAGGGCCAGCCTGAACTACAAAGTGGGACCCTGTCTCAAAAAAAAAAAAAAAAAAACCGGCACCAGCCAAACTGACAAAGACTAGATAGAATTCTGAATTATAATAAGATGTATTTCACGTAACATGTTTGTACTAATGAAAGGGAAAAACTGTTGGGAAAGAAAACAGATACGGATATACAAATTGAAAATAGAGCTTCAAAATATTTTGAAACATAAATGAGCCAATTTTAATTTCTTTGTTGGAGCCTCAAGATTCATAGCAATGGGCCGGAGGGTTAGCTCAGTGGTTCCGGCACCTGCCTCGCAAGCCCAAGGTCCTGAGTTCAATCCCCAGTAACCACATATAATGCTGGGCGTGGAGACTCACACCCACCAACAATCAACACCGCATACCACAGTGCCGGACGTGGTGGCTCACGCCTGTAATCCCAGCACTCGGGAGGCAGAGACAGGAGGATTGCTGAGTTCGCGGCGGCTTGCCTGGGCACCATAGTGAGCTCAGGGTCAGCCTGAACTACAAAGCGAGACCCTGTCTCAAAAAGCAAAAAAAAAAAAAGATTCATAGCAGTTATATTACTAAAAATACTTTGTTTCTCTTTCGATTTAGTGTTCAGAAATGTGAAATATTCACATATTTGTGGTTTAATAACCTATGGCCAAGATTTAATTATATTATCTGAGCCTTTCAAAAGACATATTAAAATGTTACCCAGGCATGGTGGCTCACTCCTGTGATCCCAGCATTTGGGAGGCAGAGGCAGGAGGATTTCTGTGAGTTCAAGCCTAACCTGGACTATATAGTAAGCTCAGGATCAGCCTGAACTACAAAGTGAGACCATCTCAAAGAACTAAAAAATAAGAATAAAATGTTAAATTGGTATCAGTCTGTTTACTCCCAAATTACAAAATGATAAAATGATAAAATACAACATTGAATACTTAGTTGCAAAAATTATTATCTTTGGAGTACCTTCCAGCTCCAACTCTGGGAAATGCTAAGAATTTCTGACTAAAGAATATGGGGTTTCACAATCGTTACACAAAGTTTTAAACATCACTGAAACTTAAGAGAACTCATCTGGCATTTTCCCACCTTGATAAGAGGCTGGGAAGGTTGCCTTTATTCATAGGAGACAGAGGCAATGGGCATCACTGAGTAGTGATGAAGGTGACTGTGCTGTGATCTATCTCTAAGAAGAGAAATCTGTATAATTTGAAATCTATTTCATGAGATTTCAGCTGTACTTAATTTAAAGGCTGGTAGGAAATGACTCTAACTTTTAAGGTTAAGTAACTATAACATGATGGCTGTAATACCCTAGGAATGGTAATAAAATTTTTAAAGAAGATAAACTTTTGATAACATTGCTGTAGCAGAAAGAAAATGTATATAGGTAGATAAGTAAATATTGAAAGGTCAAACATACTTAACAAATCTGGAGATTTTTATTAAAATTCTGGGCAACAGACACAATTCCCCAGGGCAGAGTTTAATTTTCGTTAGATTCTGTAGGCTCAGTAAACAAGATCCAGGCCTTAGTGTTGTCTCTCCTCAGGGATGACTCGAGGCACACCTGAGACACTAAATGAGAAGATTTCAGAAAAGGGCTCACATTGTCCTGCTCAGCATAAAGCAGATCAAACTTCCAAAGAAATGTGATACTTAATTCCACGAGAGAAGCCATACAAGAAAGGAAGGCCCCTGCCAGACTAGACTGTGGTAGTTTCATGCAGTTAGAAAAGAAACAAGAACCAGTTTTCAGTTAGTGAAAGAGATGGAGGAAAACCAGGTAAACAGAATAAACAGGGAGAGTGGTTTTAAAGACCAGTTTAGTGTTAACTAAAACTGAAAAGTTACCAGAAAATGAGAACTGAGAAAGGGTATGGCTTCAGACTAGGGAAGTTGTTGGTGACTTTAAGGCAATTTTAAGTGGAGTGTGAAACAGAAAATATAAAAAGGGGCCTATGGCTAGAAAAGAAAGGAGGGAAAATGGCCTGTTAACCCCTGATAACGCACTGTCAACAGGTGATAATTATAATTGAAATATAGTTAACATTTTACAGCACTTTTATATGTCATATGCTATCTTAAGGTTTTACCTTTTTATTTGGATTTCTTTTTATCTTCACATAACTTTGTGAAGTGGATTCTTCACTTTTGGATGAGCAAATGGAGGATTTGTGAGGTTATATATTCTGTTCACGGTCACATGGTTAGCAGTTATGACAGAATTACTTAGCCAGGTTGACTCTTGAGCCTTCATTCTTAGAAACATTCTATTAAGTATCAAAAATGGATGAAAGATTTATGAGTTCTGCTATGAATTTTTAAAAGAAAAAGAATAAATGTTCTTTGGGCCGGAGAGTTGGCTCAGTGGTTCCGGCGCCTGCCTCACAAGCGCAAGGTCCTGAGTTCGATCCCGGTAACCACATATAATGCTGGGCGTGGAGACACGCCCACCAGCAATCAACACCGCATACCACAATGCCGGGTGTGGTGGCTCACGCCTGTCATCCCAGCACTCGGGAGGTAGAGACAGGTGGATTGCTGGGTTCGTGGCGTCTTGCCTGGGCACCATAGTGAGCTCAGGGCCAGCCTGAACTACAAAGCGAGACCCTGTCTCCAAAAAAAAAAAAAAAAAGAATAAATGTTCTTTGAGAAGTGAAGAAGATTGAGGTTGTAGCTCAGTGGTAGAGTGCTTGCCTACCATCCACACGACCCTGGGTTCACATCAGCACAAAAATAAAAGAAGATGGGGCCGGAGGGTTAGCTCAGTGGTTCCGGCGCCTGCCTCGCAAGCATAAGGACCTGAGTTCGATCCCC
>PVIC010050489.1:0-12798 GCA_004025085.1 Thryonomys swinderianus
ATATAATGATGAATTTTGAATGGAAAATGAAAAAAGTGATTATCAGAACAGAGCAGCAAAAGGTTCACCAGCCGTTAGCACAGTACCTGATCACTGGATAAATTCCATACTCCACTGATTTTGTCATACACATGTTCTTGTGGTAATAATCTTAGTTGCTTGTTTTGAATCAGTGCACTTCTCAATTTAAAATCACGATACATCTTAGAAGTTTCATAAGCTCTACAAAGAAGGAACCAAAGACCATCAAAACTAAAATGAGACTTCCTTAGCTAACATTTATTTACTTAATAAATACGTAGTCATTAGTATGTACTACTCAATTATTATGGTAAATTAAAAATTACTTTTCAATGAGGCTTGGTGATTACACATTTTTGGTAGACAGTGTCATGTTAGTGAGGTATTTATACTCGATTTCTTTCCCTTTTTTTTTTTTTTTTTTTGAGATAGGATCTCACTATGTAGTCTTGAATGGCCTTGAACTTATCATATATCCCAGGCTGGCCTCAAACTCAAGGTAATCCTCCTGCATCAGCTTCCCAAACACTGGGATACAGGCATATGGCACTTGGCACCACAAATGGCTATCTACTTTTTCTGTGGTACTGGGGATTGAACTCGGACCCTTGTGCATCCAAGCTTGGTGCAGTATATCTCCCTATTTTTTGTTAAGTAACATTAGTCTTTTGCCAGAAATAGAAATTCATTTATTTTTCTCTTTGCAACCTGTACTTTCATACAGAACAGCAGAGTGAAACTACACCAACTCCACAATGGATTCTAAGGGATAAGGTAGGAGGTATGCACAGGGACAAGTAGAGAGAATAAAATCTCTATTATTTTTTTCCATTCTCCTTATTGATAAATCTTACAGGAAAAAACCTGATTAACTTTTGATTAATTAGGACCTTTCTTTGTTTGTCTGAGACAAAAGTCTCACTGTAATTCAGGCTGGCTTTGAACTCATGACAAACCTCATGCCTTAGCCTCCTGAGTGCTAGAAATTACATGTGTGGACCACCATGCCCCGCTGTTAATTCTTTTTTTTTTTTGAGATAGGATCTCGCTTTGTAGTTCAGGCTGGCCCTGAGCACACTATGTAGCCTGGGCAAGCCTCGAACTCAGCAATCCTCCTGCCTCTGCCACCTGAGTATAGGGATTACAGGCGTGAGCCACCATGCCTGGCACTGTGGTACGTGGTAGGTGTGAGTCACCATGCCCGGTACTGTGGTAGTTGGTTACTGGGGATTGAACTCAGGACCTTGTGCTTACAAAGCAGGCACTGGAACTGTTGAGCTAAATCCCTAGTCCTAAAATTTCTGACTGTTACTTTATTTAGTATTCTAATATGTTACTTGTGAGAAAGTAGGATTTAACCATTCTGCTTATAGATCTTAATTTTCATTAGTGCTATTATCAACAATACTTGGAATACCAATGGAAATGAGGTCATGATTTATGCTGTAGGCCATCTGGGGACAAATATATATATATTTTTTTGAGACAGGGTCTCGCTTTGTAGTTCAGGCTGGCCTTGAGGTCATTGTGTAGCCCAGGCAAGCCTCAAACTCAGCAATCCTCCTGCCTCTGCCTCCTGAGTGCTGGGATTACAGGTGTGTGAGCCACCACGCCTGGCACTGTGGTATGTGGTGTTGATTGCTGGTGGGTGTGAGTCACCACGCCCAGCATTCTATGTGGTTACCGGGGATCCAACTCAGGACCTTGTGCTTGCAAGGCAGGTGCCGGAACCAATGAGCTAAAAATCTCTGGCCCGCAAATATGTATTTTTATACTACTACAGAAATGCAGCTTTCATATTTTTTCCATGCTTTTTAAAGCTTTCCACTTCATAATACTCCCAATTGAAATAAAGAACTAGGGTTTAGGTATATAAACAAGAAAACTGAAAAAATATGTACATTGTACACAAATGTTCATAGAAATAGTATAACAGCTTAAAAAATAGAAACAACTCAATTGTCCATCAGCTGATGAACAGACAAATGAAATGTGGATGTAAGGGAACATCAGGCAGCTCTGAAAAGGACTGTAATGCCATTAACACATGCTGCAACACGAAGAGACCCTGAAAACATGGCTGTAAAAGGAGTCAGACACCTCAGCCACGTATTGTGTGGCTCCATTTACAGGAAATGTCCAGCATAGGGCAACCCTTAAGAGACAGAAGGAGCTCATGGTTACCAAGAAACCAAGTTTATGGTTGCCTAGGCTATAGGGAGAGGGAATGTGAATGATTCCAGTGGTACAGGTTTCTTTGAAGGGTGACAGAAGTATTCTAGAGGATAATGCCAAGAGGTACCACCTTATGAATATACTCAACTACTCAACTATAAACAAGATGGTAATTTTTTCAAGACAGGGTCTCGTTTTTTGGTTCAGCCTGGCCCTGAGCTCACTATGTAGCCCTGGCAAGCCTCGAACTCAGCAATCCTCCTGCTTCTGCCTCCCATGTGCTGGGATTATAGGCGTGAGCCACCACGCCTGACAAGATAGTAAATTTTATGTTAGGTGAATTGTATGTCATATGAATTATACCTTAGTAAAAAAGTAAAGCCAGGTGTGGTGGCACATGCCTGTAATCTAGCACTTAGGAAACTGAGGTTAGGGGGTAACAAGTTCAAGGATACCCTGTACTACATATTGAGATCCTGTCTCAAAGACCAATATATACATACAAAAAAGTCAACCATTGCCGGGCATGGTGGCTCACGCCTGTAATCCCAGCACTCGGGGGGCAGAGACGGGAGGATTGCTGAGTTCGAGGCTTGCCTGGACTACATAGTGAGCTCAAGGCCAGCCTGAACTACAAAGCAAGACCCTGTCTCAAAAAAAAAGTCAACCATTATGTTAGGTGTGATGGTGCAGTGCTATAATCCCAGCTACCTGGGAGGCTGAGGCTGGAGGATCACAAATGGCAAGCCAGCATAGGAAACCTAAGGAAACACTGTCCAAAAAAAAAGATCTTATTTCATTACTCAATTTACAGACATTGACTGTCAATTCTCTATTTCATGTTACCTACCTTGGTAGCTTACTTAAAAGATCTTCAGTACTCTAATGTATTTTATACATTCCTTCAAAGTAATTATTAACTTAAAATGAAATAGGTCCTTGTAAATGTCTTGAAGATAATTACAATAATGCTCATCATACTAGTGAACGGTATTCTCTAAATCTTTTTATCATAGAATTCTCTTAAAATATTCCATAAAGTATCACTATACCTGTGTACTGCAATCACAGAAGTAAAAAGCCTAGGGCTTCCGGAAACCAAATTGGTAAATATGAATTCAAAGCGGGTAGTGTTACATTTTGTTAGTATATAAAGAGCTTCTGTTTGGCCTCGTAATTTCTGTAAGGACAAATTTTATTTATTTGTTTAATAAATTTTATTTTTTAATCCCATCCTCCCTCAAGATCCCTCCCCTCTTTATAGACAAAAGCTTTGTTTCTACTTTTCCTTCTATTTTAAAGATGCTTTTTTTTTTTTTTTTTGAGACAGGGTTCAGGCTGGCCCTGAGCTCACTACGTAGCCCAGGCAAGCCTTGAACTCAGCAATCCTCCTGCCTCTGCCTCCCGAGTGCTGGGATTACAGGCGTAGGCCACCACGCCCGGCTTTTCCTTCTATTTTAACTTTTTTTTGGTCCCTTCCTTTCTCCCTCCCTTCTCCCTTGTTCCCTTTCTCATTTTAAGATTTTCTTCTTATTTCTCAATATTTATTATACATAGGGGAAATTTATTTTAATGTTTAGATTTGAAGAGCAATTTCTCATTTAAAGTAAAAACAAATATTAATTTCAAATATTTAATGTTTCTGCAGTAAATATAAAATATCTCAGTAAGATTTTTCAGACTTACAGAGTTAGCAGTCCTTGTGGTAATATTCAGTACACAGTTGTAACCTATAGCTATAATTCAAAACCAAAGAATTTAAGGAATATGATAAACATAGATAAAAACACTGTACAAAAACATATATATAGAACTTTTAACATTCTCTTATAAATTGAATTCTTTATTTGTACATTTTATATATAGCTCACAATCAAACAACATTATTTTTCTTTTTTTCTGGTACTGGGGATTGAACTCAGGACCTCATACTTGCCAGGCAGGTATGGTACCACTGAGCTATATCCCCGGCCCTATAACTTTTTTTTGCTTTTGAGACAGGGTCTCGCTTTGTAGTTCAGGCTGGCCCTGAGCTCACTACGGTGCCCAGGCAAGCCGCTGCGAACTCAGCAATCCTCCTGTCTCTGCCTACCGAGTGCTGGGATGACAGGCGTGAGCCACCACGTCCTGCATTGTGGTATGCGGTGTTGATTGTTGGTGGGCGTGTCTCCACGCCCAGCATTATATGTGGTTACCGGGGATCGAACTCAGGACCTTGCGCTTGCGAGGCAGGCGCCAGAACCACTGAGCTAACCCTCCGCCCCAGCCCTAGAACTTTTAACTTTTTTTTTTTTTTTTTTTGAGACAGGGTCTTGCTTTGTAGTTCAGGCTGGCCCTGAGCTCACTATGTAGCCCAGGCAAGCCTCGAACTCAGCAATCCTCCTGTCTCTGCCTCCCGAGTGCTGGGATTATAGGCGTGAGCCACCACGCCTGGCAAGAACTTTTAACTTTTAAAAAAATTAAACACAAATAGAAATATACTTTTAAATATTGTTAGAAAAAAATTATGCATTTTAATGAAATAATTTCGAAAGAAATATTCAACTCTGTGTCTTGGAACAAACAAGAACATTTATAATAGAGGAAGAATGAAGGCTGGGGATTTAGCTCAAGTGGTACTGTGCCAAACTTGGACCCACAGGGCCCGAGTTTGATCCCTAGTACCTAAAAAAAAAAAAAAAAAAAAGAGAGGAAGAATGAAATATGCTTTTCTACAACTGACACAGAATTACTTATTGAAAAAAAATATATACATATATTTGAGACAGGTTCTTACTTTGTAGTTCAGGCTGGTCCTGAGCTCACTGTGTAGCCCAGGCAAGCCTTGAACTCACAGCAATCCTCCTGCCTCTGCCTCTCCAGTGCTGGGATTACAGGTGTGAGCCACCACGCCTGGCATTGTGGTGTGTGGTACTGATTGCTGGTGCACATGAGTCACCCTGCCTGGTATTGTTATATGTGGTTACCGGGGATCAACCAGGGACTTTGTGCTTGCTAGGCAGGTGCCAGAACCACTGAGCTAAATCTCTGGCCCATCGTTGGGATTTCATGAAACATATTATGGCAAATTCTCAGGATAAACAAAAACAAAGACAAAAACTAAGTGTAAGATCCTTGATCTCATCTATGTCCAAGATTGAAAAATTAGAATGGATCATTTCTCTTGCATTACAAAGCAGTCTGTCATTAGCCCAAGATTTCTGAAATTTTGGTCAATTTCTGATTTCCACATATTTCATGGTATAACTTTCTTCTTTTTTATGTGTCAAAAGCTATCATCCAAGTTCAATGACAAAGGATTTTTTTTCCTTAGAATTTTATTTAACAAGGATACTTACAAAGATTGACTCTGGGTAATGCCAATGAATGCCAGATAATTCTTAAATTAGTTACTAGAAGTCTACCTAAAAGCAAACAAACAAAAGATTGATTAGCTTAATTAAGGCCCTATTTTTTTTTTGCAGGTGGGTGTGGAACTCTGGCTCAGTATCAAAACTGATGTTTTTCACACAAATCTCTTCTAGGTTAGATTATATCATTTAGAATCCCAGCAGAACAGAACCTGAGCCATGTAGAAGTATTCAGGTATTCATTGCCAAGAGCTTGGTTTAACTTAGAATAACCAAAGCAAGAATCATGAGCTTTTTCTTTTGTCTTTCCGAGATAGCGTCTGGTTAAGTAATCCAGGGTGGCCTGGCCTTGAACTCATCATGAAACCCAGGTTGCCCAACTCTCAATCCTCCTGCCTCAGCCTCCTGGAATTACAGGAACACACTCCCACTCCCTGCTCTGTGTATTAGTTGTTTGTGTCTTGTTAGAAAATGTTCTGGATTCCCAGCAGGTCATATGTGTACAACTCAGTATGGGGTAGTAAAATTAACTGAAGTAAAACTTCTCAAAGAATTCCCATTTTCATACTCTTGCTGCTGCTATATGAGAACCCTCCTAGCGGTTCTCTTGTAAATGCTTATATACACAATTTTGTTGTGAGAGGAATAGGATTTCACTTCCCTTTTCTACCTTCTAGTCAACCAGGGGCTCTGCACACTTCTGTGAAATTTCAAAGGTTTCTGAGATTGGTGCACATACAATTTATTTGGGTTCCAGGTAGGATTTTAGGCCCCTGGGGCAGTAGTGTGGCTGAATGGTCTAAGGCGCTGGATTTAGGATTTTAGGCCCTTGTGATGGAGATTTCTGACTGCGAAGGCTTTGTCTTCCCTACTCCAAAGTGCGAGGACAGGTATTGGATTCCACACTCAATGAGTCCCTCGTGAATTAAACAAATATTCTATTACTCACAGTCTCTATTTATCCTGGAGGTTGGGCTGTCATGTGAGAATTCTTGCCAACCTGTATGAGAACCACCACACTTTCTCTTGGTTTCCTGAGTTAATTCGCATTTCAGCAAGATACACCTTTGTGACAGCGAATTATTCTATCCTCAAAGGCACAGACCAAAACATTGTGTTCACGACTAACTGTTCCCCATCATGTGGGCCTGAAGCCAGCAGAAATCTTCAGCAGAGTGGTGTGAGCACTGTTTCAAGGTAGGCCTCAGGCTCAGCAGCCCTGCTGTTCCCCTGGACACCAACCGTTCACCAGCAGCAAGGCCCCTAAAGATGCAGTGAACACTTTCCACCATGGGACATGCGAATCCCTCAACTGAATGAGGGGTTCTGCTATTCCTCTTTCCAGTAGTGTCCGCGTCCCTCCTTCCTAAGCCTCCTCTCCAGCTAAGAAACTTCCAGGGATCACTAAGCTCGCTCCTCCACTTCTGCACTTTCCCCCTGAGGAACAGTAAAGATGCTCTGGACACCTGCTGATGGCGGGTTCCTGGCTCCATAGGCAGCTGCTGTGCGCAACGGGACGTCAGTCCACCATGAGGTCATTTGGTGTAGGGACTCCAGGACACAGCCCGACTGCTCTCAGTCACAGAGAAGACACCAGAGTCTCCAGTCTTCTACCTTCACCACACAGCACTAACAGTCTTTCCACATGTCCATTGGAGGTTCCCATCTTAGAGCCTCTGTCGTTAATCCTGGATTTCTTCAAACAGCATTGTGGCTCTAGGTACCACAGCTCTGACCTACTTCCGCCCATTACTCCACATGCTTCTCAGGAGGCTGACGTGAGGGTCACAACTCTCCCATGATCTGTGCATATCAGGCTCCTGAAGTTCAGTGACTGGGATAAAGGTGATGTGAGAACCAGGACTGATGCTGGGGGAGAATTTGTGTCACTTGACTACAGGCTTCACATCTAATCTATTTAAGTCTGAGAAAGTTCTATGGACTCAACTCTTCAATGCTCACTATTACATTTGTGTTGAGACAGGTCTCATTACATACTCTAGACTGGCCCTGAACTCACGATGTAGCTCAAGCTGGCCTCAAATCTGCCTCCTGTCTCAGCCTCCCAAGTGCAGGGATTATCAGGACTACATTTATATACAATGCTGTTTCATACACTCTCTAGCTAATACAAATCAACATTTGTAAATTAAACCAGAAACAGAAAATGTATTATAAAATATACTCACCCCTATCCCCATTATTTCCCTTGGTGTCTTCAATTGAGTCTAAACAATCAATAAGGACTTCACCAGGTCTTGTTTTCATTTGTCTAAAATAAATATAAAAGTGTGAATGTTATAATTACACCAATGTCTTACAATCTCTTTAGGGAGAGAAGAGATGCATCAAAATAGCTGACAATAGGGCCAGAGATTTGGCTCAGTGGTTCTGGGGCGAAATCCCTGGTAGCCCCATAATACGGGGCATGGTGACTCAGACCCACCAGCAATCAGTACCACACAACACAATCCCGAGCATGATAGCTCATGCCTGTAATCCCAGCACTTGGGAGGAGGCAGGAGGATTGTTGAGTTCAAGGCTTGCCTGGGCTACATAGTGAGTTCAGGGCCAGCCTGAGCTAAAAAGCGAGACCCTGTCTAAAAAAAAAAAAGAGTCCTCGGAGAACGAAAGAAAACATCCATAGAATGTGTGTAATAATTCCATCCAACTTTTTAAAGGATCTAACACTGTGTTAGTCTTTCTTAGGGACCCAGTCACAATAAAGTCTGAGAAATGTACCAACGTCTGTTTTTCATATAAGGAGGTGCTATTCACTGAGAAGGGGCTAAGAAGCTCGAGTTTAAGCCATTAATCCAAGGAGTTTAGCTTTGATGTTTCCCAACAGGCATTTCCACCCCCTGGACTTTTGGGAAGAAGGTTTAATAGGACTCTTCTGATTGGTGATTCAGATGAACAAGATGAAAGTTTACTACAGAGGGTTTGTATTTTAAATTAAGACTTTTTTGGAGACAGGGTCTCACCCTGTATTAGACTGACCTTTAATAAGAGATCTTCCTGCCGGGCGTGGTGGCTCACGCCTGTAATCCCAGCACTCGGGAGGCAGAGACAGGAGGATTGCTGAGTTCGAGGCTTGCCTGGACTACATAGTGAGCTCAGAGCCAGCCTGAACTACAAAAGCTAGACCCTGTCTCAAAAAAAAAAAAAAAAAAGAGAGAGAGATCTTCCTGCGTCAGCCACTGGGAGTCCTGGGATTACAGGCTTGCGCCAGAGGTTAGAAATGGCAAAGAACGCTCACGCCCACTCCCCTAATTTTAGAAACGAAAAGTCTCGAATTTAGAATGCTTGGGTCGTTTGTCCAAGGGCTCACTACGGGCGTCACTATTCTAGACCTAGCTTTAGAACCCGGTTTCCTGAGTCCCTGCTCACGTCCCCGGCACCGTGAGAAACAAATCCCAAACTCAGCTGGCTCAGTGGACGCCCATGCCTTAGGTGGTCCCGACCACGGTCCGGGTCACATTCCCGGAAGGTCCCAGTCTAGGCCGGGACCCGAGATCGCACCGGGCCGAAGCTACAATCGGGCAGCATTTCTACAGCGGCGCCCGCCCAGAGGGCCGCAGTGGCCCAGGCAGTGGGGTCTCCGCGGCGCCGCGCGGCGCAAACTGCGGCCCACCCTCGCCAGGACCCCGGCAAAGTGGCGCCGGGACGCCCTCTACGGGTGGCAGGCCCGAGGGAATCTCGGAGACTCACTGCGAGGAGACGTCGAAGCGGACGTCCCGGTCCTCCCAAAGCACATCCAGCACTGACATGGTGACGGGAGCCCGCGTTCGGGTCTCACTGCTGGGAAGGCCCGGCGGCGTCTCGGCGGCTCCCTGGAAACGGGTTCTTCGCGCACTGCGTCTACGGCGGGCGCCGAGACCCAAGATTTTGCGAGGAGCGCGCGCTTTCCCTGTCCGTTCGCGGCAATAAGCCGATTTGAGGAGGGAGGCAGGTAGGGTGCTTGTCCTCTAGGCACCCTTTCTCACCTCCAAATAAATATTCTTTAGCCATCGCACTCCTTTAGCTATTTCTCTCCAGTGCTGAGAAATTTAGACTTAAATGTCCGACTTCCTTAGCGGTGCCCCCATACCGTCTCGCCCGGCCCGCCTCTCCTGGCCGCGCTGCAGCGAGCTTTCAGCCTGAGGAGGCTGCGCACACGCTCCCGGGAGGTAGCCCCGGACGTTTTAGTCTCTGCTTCAACGTTACGCTACTTGGTCTTTTTTGTCTCTCTGCTATGAGCAAACCAAGAACAGGTGCCTGATACATCTAGTTATTTTGAACACTACTGAGCTCAGTAGACACCCGATATTTTTGAATGCATGGAAATTCCTTCTTTCAGTACAATCGTTGTTTGTTCGGGTTTTCTTTTTCTTTTAAAGACAGGGTCTCGCTTTGTAGTTCAGGCTGGCCCTGAGCTCACTCTGTAGCCCAGGCAAGCCTCGAACTCACAGCAATCCTCCTGCCTCTGCCCCTCTCCCACCTCATTATCACCTCAGTGGCAGCATCTGTGCGGTGTGGCCGCAGGAAGTGGGGTGCAGTGGCCACTGTCTGGGGTCTTCACTGTCCCACCCAGGCGGTGACATGTCCCAGCACTGCCCCTTCAGTAAAGACCACAGCTCTCCCCGGCCACCGTGTTTAACCTGCAAGAACAAGGTAAGCGTGGAAAGGCGTGGTTGGTCACCAAGATCAAGGACTTTAAATTTAGGCGAATCTGGACTCGACTTATTTGAGGCTTTCCACATGCCAGGCACTGTTCTAGGTGCTTTTGGCAGTAACATTTACAACCACCATAGAAGACAGATATTCTTATAATCTCTTCCTTTCAGAGACAGATGTCAGCACAAACAGGTTAAGGAACTTGTCCAAATCACACAGTTTGCTATAGAATTCAAAAACCCAAGAAAAATTAGCTGCAGGGTCTGTGCTGTTAGCCATTATGTAACATTTCCATTTGCAAGGGATGTCACCTCCTGTGGTTAAGTGATTGAGTCCCACCAATCCTATATTGAAGAATTATAAAATAATATATAAACAATGACTATTTGCAGGGCTGATGGGGGGGACACATGGCAAGCCCAACGGCATGCCCTGTGCTCTGCAGATGACTTTCTCTAGCACTCGGCCCACTGTCAGCTCTCATGGACCTCAGCAGGGCATTTGTATGTTACCTAATGATTAATTAAAATAAAGTAACAAAAGCTTGTCGTCCATTTTTCATGTCTCTTTCAGATTACAAAATAATAGATAAGAAGTCTCTATCCGAGCAGACTCCACAGTCTTGCAGAACATACTTAAAAAGGAATAATTTCTGGAGATGACTAAATTCAGCCACTTTTTTTTTTGAGTGAAATCAGTATCAGAGCAAGGGGTGTAGCTCAGAGTTAGACCTCTTTCTTATCTCTGGGTTCAGTGCCCAGCTTTACGAAGTCCACTCCCCACCATCAGTTTATTCCAGTTTAATTGTTCTTCCAAGTTAAGGAGTATTTGGAAGAGAGTTGATGATCTTCAGGATTTACATGTCAGCCACCAACTTGAAGCCTCTTACCCGGGTTGTAGTTGGAGTACAGATGACACAATTATTTCCTTTGCCATTTGAAAGCTGTTTATGTTGTGTGACTCTATCTACCTAAGTCGCAATTAAGCAAATCCAGAGAGAGGGAAAATAGACTGCTGGCTCCCAGGGGCCGAGGGAAGGGTGGGGGTTGAGTGTGGCTGCTGGTGGATGTGGGCTTTGTTTTGGGGATACAAAAATGTTCTGAAGTTGGTCATTGCATGGCTTTCTGAATATGCTGAAACCCACAGACATGATTACTTTTATTTTTATTTATTTATTTATTTGAGACAGGGTCTTGCTTTGTAGTTCAGGCTGGCCCTGAGCTCACTCTGTAGCCCAGGCAAGCCTCGAACTCAGCAGTCCTCCTGTCTCTGCCTCCTGAGTAATCCTGGGATTACAAGTTTGAGCCACCAAACCCAGCATTTGTGGTATGTGGTACAGATTGCCGGTGGGTGTGAGCCACCATGCCCAGTATTGTTGTATGTGGTTACCAGGGATCAAACAAGGGACCTTGTACTTGCGAGGTAGGTGCTGGAACCACTGGGCTATATCTCTGGCCCTTTTTTTTAATGGAGCCTCACTGTGTCGCCCAGGCTGGACTTGAATTCCTAGCCTCTAGCAATCCTCCTGCCTCAGCCTCTCAAGTAGCTGGGACTGCAAATGTGTGTCACTGTGCCCGGCTATGAACTGTTAATATCACATCTTTTAAAACGCACAGCTCTCAGGATAAAAATGTAGTCCCCTTCCTCACTTCCTTTGTCATCATGTGGGCATTACTCAGTCTTTTTTTTTTCTTGTTTCTTTTTAAAAAATTAATTGATTTTATTGGTACATTCTATATACACATCACAACTGACATTGAAAATTTGTACCAGTATATGACATGATTTAATTCTTATTTTTTCCCATTCCCCTGCCCACCCTACAACCTCCTGTCCCATAATACATAAGTTTTGTTTCCTTTTCTACCATCGCAGTTTCCCCTTACCCCCTTCACCATTTGAATATTTTCTATTTCACAGTATCTACCATACACTCTAGAACTCAGTTTTTCATACCAGAGAAAAGATATGGTATTTACACATCTGTGTTCTATTTATTTCACTTATGAGTATGTCCTCAAGGTATGTCCATTTGAGTATAAATGACTCAAACTTATCATTCTTTATGGCAGAGTGATACTCCATTTTATAAAAGAACCACATCTTAGTCTCCAGATGATGGGCATTTGTGTTGTTTCCAAGATTGAGCTATCACAAACTGAGCTGCTATGAACATGGGTGCACATGTCACTGTGACATGGATCTCATAATTCTTAGGGGTATATTCCTAGTAGGGGAATAACAGGGTCAAATGGGACCTCTAATCCTAGTTATTTTTAGGAATCTCCACATTGATCTCCATAGTGGTCACACCAGTCTACATTCCCACCCACAGTGGAGAAGGCTTCCTTTCTCTCCTCAGCTTCACCAGCATTTGTTGCTATTTAATTTTGAGATAACAGCCATTCTTTGTGGAGTGAGATGAATTCTCAGTGTTGTTTTTATTTGCATCTCTTGAATGACTAGTGATGTTGAACATTTCTTCCTGTGCTTCTTAGCTGCTTTTATTTCTTTCTCTGAAAAGTGTCTGTTTATTTCAAATGCCCATTTTTGAACTGGGTATTTAAATTTGGGAGCTGATTTTTTAAAGCTCTTT
>PVIC010050490.1:0-12792 GCA_004025085.1 Thryonomys swinderianus
GGCTGTGGGGAGAAAGGAACCCTTCTACACTGTTGGTGGGATTGCAGACTTGTGCAACCATTGTGGAGATCCGTGTGGAGATTTCTCAGAAAACTAGGACTACGGGTCCCATTTGACCCTGCTATACCCCTGCTAGGAATATACCCAAAAGAATTTAAAAACTCACATTGGAAAGACAGATGTACACCCTTGTTCATGGAAGAGGCTTTTAACAGAAAGATTGCATCTGACATCTCTCTCTACTTAAATCTGACTCTCCAAAGAAGAACACACTTATCTTTGGTCCATTCCCTGAGCTTTCAGAACTAAACCCATACTGCAGGAAGGCAGACTATATCTGTTAATACTCATGGGCAGATTTGTGTCACTCATTCTGTTCTTTTATTTTGGTCCTATTCAACATTTCAAAGAGAAACATTTACAATACATTGTTTTATGTGTGGATACACTGGGGGACTGTCAGGACATGTATATTTCTCTAGGCCTGCCTAAACATAAACAGCTGTTTCTCTAAATTGTCTCCATTCCCCCTTCTGTTTCCCACTGAAGATAAAGTACACATGCTTCTATATCTTGACTTGTAAATGATTACACAGTTTGGTCACCTCCCTGTACATCATAAATATATATCTTTTCTTCAATTTAGTCTGTTTTTGACTCATTTTAATGAACACAGAAAGGAAAAAGAACTTTTACTTCTGTTCCCTTACTTCCACCAACAAATTGGCAAAACTCTTCTATTTCTAGTTATCTGATATCCTCTGTTCAAAACCCTGAGACAGGCATGTATTTCATTCATGGGTAGGTATAAGAAAACAGATCAAACCTGTATCATCTTTCTAATTTTCTTTTCTGGTAATGGGGTGGCAACTGCAAGTCTTTTCAGGTCATTTAGACAACCCCCTTCCCTTCAGATAATTTGTTTCTCTTGGTATTTCAGATGTTGAATAAATATTTCCTTGCTTAGTTTTATAATATTGAAGAACTGAGATAATGATTCAAAGAAAGAGTTCTAATCAACATGTCAGATTAGACAGAACAAACAAAGCAAGGTTTTTTCTAAACTTCCCTTCTTTTTGCAGCTCAAGTGATAACTCTAGCATAGTACCAAATGGGGCCACCCCTTTGATTACAGGTTAGGTGAGTGAAAATTTATTGGGGAAGAAGTCTTTTTTCCATCATATGGACTCAGAGGGTAGAATATTTCTTTAGGGATTAAACAATTCTCAAGTAAGACGTACACTACTGAAATCAAATTTTATCTGTAGTTCAGCATCAGCTGTGTCTGCCATACTCTGGAAAAGAATTTTTATGGAAACAGGCAAGTATCTTTGAAAGAGTGTAACAGCTCCAAATCTACATATGAAGAAACAACTGGAGCAATTTAAATCACTATGTTCCTAAGAGGTTTAAAGTCCTATTATTAAAAGGCAGAGTCAAAGATAAAAGTTTAACTCAAATAAAAGTGAGTTATATTTCCATTTTCCAATACTTATTTCCAGTCTACGACGTGGACGCTTATCATGACACCTCATGGGTACGTGGCAGTTATGAGCATTACCTGATTCATCGACTCTCATTTTTTTAGTAGGACTGTCACAATTCTCGTCATCAGACATTTCCATTTCTTCTTCCCGGCGGATGCCCATGAGCTGCTCACTTTGAGCATTCCGGAGCTCCTGAAAATAGAGCATATATGAAGATCAGAGTCTAGGACATACTTCATCATGCAATTTTCCAATGGTCTTTGGGCATATTATGACTGATACATTAACATTTACACCCTGAAGCTTTTACCCAAACATCACCCCATGAAATCTAGAATGAAGTTCTGAGGGCGAGACGACACATGCTTTAGTGTCAAGTGAAATCAATTCCTATTCACTGAAGACTAGTGCAGGGCTTATTTGCAAAGAATTTAACCTCTTTTGAATGTGTACTTCCTCTTTTGTTTAAGAAAAAAAGAAAGGGATAACATATTCTTATTAGGGCTTTTAAAGGATTACACAGAAGTGTTGATTATATGATTGGTTTATAGTAAGGACTACAGACATTGGCTAAGAACACAAGCAATAGAGATTTTAAAAGCCTAGTTTATAACTGGCCCATGGTTTAATTTTAGGATCATTTATATATATTAGCTTCAATTTTCCTACCAGAACATTATGATATTGAAAGTTTTGTGGGTAAAATGAGTTAACACATGTAAAAGATATTTGATTTTCTAAGATGATAATATTGACCATAACTATTTCCATACAAACACAGAGGCTCTGTAGTACCTGCATCAGATCACACACATAACCTTACAATTCAACAGCCAAAATTTAAGCTTCCCAAGCCATTTGGGAACAACATAAGTAGATTCCTTCTTTGTGTGGATTTCACATTATCAAGCAGAGGTTTTAGGTTTGTGGTAATGGCTGTTTCACCATTACTTTTAGTGCCATAGATCTTAGAATTGTATCTTACTTTCTGTACTGAACAGGGGAGTGATTGTAATCATGTGATTCAACTTATTTGAGCCTTTGTCTGCTCACCTATAATAGGAAATAATAATACAAGGCTGTTTGAATATAATAGCTTGTGGGAAAGCTCACTGTAAGAAGAATTACACAATAATTTTTCTATTACTGTGTCTAAAATGAGGACATTGTAATGGTTTATGTTAAACAAGTGCATCATTATTTATACCAAGTTGGGTATTTTTATTTGTAAATCTTTATTCATTCTGTTCCCTTACATAGATTGTCTTCAAAAAGACTTAAAACATGAAGTCTCCATTATTCTTTTCTCTTCCTTTAAATTGAAATGTCTAAATAAAATCCAACAGTTAAAATAATTTTATCTCATAATAAACCTATGAATAATGATTAAAATAAGTTAACCCAGATAATTTTTTTAGTAGCATGGCTTTAAATATACTCCTGGTGATCATTTGATGAGGACCCATCCATCACTTCCTGTTGAAGGTGCTCTGAATTCCCTTTTCTATTGAACTCACAGATTTTAACTGCACAATGACGGAAAGGAAATTATTTATTGCCAAAAGTATTTAAATGGTCACCTCTGTACTCTACAAATGATGGAAGAGGGATAAGGCAGATGGACAATGTCTGGGGAGGGGCAATCACCAGAGAGCAGAAAGACCCTGGGACAACAAACACCATTTTTGTGCACACTACCTATAAGAAAAATATGCCAATCCTGCCTCACATAATAACAGTTCTTGGAGGGAGGTGTCACTTGTGATTAGTAGGGAAATGTTTAGGTTGCAGACAGCTAATTTTTTTTTTATTGGCAAAGAGTCTAATTTCTAAAGAGGTAGCTTAAAAATGCTTGAGACAGGGAAAAATCAGGAGAAAGGAATAAACGAGCCTGAAAAGGGCTGTTGTTTAGTCCCTCCAATTAATGACAAACTGTCATACAATGGTTGTTTCTGTAGGGAAGGGTGGTAGAATGGGAAAACATTGCGGGGGGGTGGAGGGTGTTTCCACAGGCCACCTCTGGTCCAGCAGTAAATCACTAGTACACTAATAAATCTGTAGAGGTGTTGCAGATAATTAACAGATGGTGTACATGGGAATGTGGAAAAAAATCAAGCCAATTATCAAGCTTATACGCAACTGAGAAATCATCCACAATGTTAAATTAGCAAGTGGTATTTAATCAATTAAATGACATGTAGGAGAGAAAAATCAAAGGTAATTTAGAGTTCCATTTCCTAACATATATGAAAAGAAGCAACTGAAATGGCAGGAAGGCACAAGACCCTTTACAGGAAGATGTCTGAGGAACGCATTCCCGCCACCCCTCTTGAGCAGACATCTTTGTCTGGAGAACTATGCAGGTAGAGCAAGCAGCTTTCTCAGGCCAATCTGAAGACTTGCAGGTCCTGCTCTGAATAGTATTGCACCAATCTAGAGTGAGGTGGTGAAAAAGGAGCGGTGGGGAGTGGAGTTAGAGAGGGCAAGAAGCATAATTTAGAGCAGTATCTGATATTTGCTGACACACACTAATGATGGCCTTTCATGCTCACGGTTATTCTGCATTAGGCCACTACCTTTTCTCTTAAAATTTCTGCTCATCATTTTTGGGTTTTATGTGAAGAAAAAAATTAAATCATTCCTAGACTGATCATTCCCATATCCAAGTCAGTTTATGGATTCCAATTTGTGTTTTCATAACCTTCAGTGTTTATGTTACATCATAAATAGAGGGCTCTATTTTCCTCCTGAAAAGTCAACTTGATTTGAGTCTCCTAGATAATGTCAGGGGGAACACCCCAAATGAAAGAGAAATCCCATTTCCTCCTCATTCGTGATCCTCAACACAAAAACAGCATTTATCAGTCACCAACCAAATTTTTAGGACTTAGTGAACAAAACATTTTAAATGGCCCATTTTAACAACAAGTTACACTAGCATTTTAAGTGTCCCATTACTGTAAAGCCATTCAGTATTCACCATAATAACAGTGATAATAAAGAAGTCATTTGGTATTCATGTGGATGTTACATCTAGTACCACTGGTATTCAACTGTAATTTAGGATTAGTAAATGGGTACTTAAAATGCTACCCAAATGATTGATATCACCATACTTTGTGATTCCTCAGACTCTTTATAAAAATACTTATTTTACAAGTGTGAACCAAAATCATTAAATAAATAAGCCTTACCTTCTATAAGTTTGTGATTTTGAAAAAGGGGACTATCATTTAGAGAACTTTAACATTAACATGCTAGAGATGAAGAGGCATCCAGATGAAAACATTCACTTATTTAAAAGGAAAAGAAGCAAGCAAAGACAGTATACTTACTTTTAAATTACAGGTTCAAAGCGTATACTACACTGTGGAGTTTAAAAATAACAGCTGGATGACCAATGACTAATGCCACATTTAGTCTGTCTAGGTCCTCTAAGGCCACATTCTGGACTCATTCCTTGGGGGTGGAGACTCACACTGGACACATGCACTAATGCTGAAGAGTGGACTCAGCAGGCCTGGTTGTTCCACCCCTTATGAAATTTGCTCTGGGGAGAGGTGTGTTAGAACCTAAGGGCTAGCAAAGGAGACCAAGACATGGCTTATGATGAAAACAATGGAATGGCACACTTGCCACTTCTAGCCCAAAGAGCAAACTGTCATCATCACATAGAACGCTGAGAAAAAAATGTGTATTTCAAAACTAGTTTCTATGATAGATAATACTTTTTTTCAAGTTAATTTATTAGACAAAGTGTCTTGGTCTATTTCTGAGCTCTTTCTTATAATGGGGGAGATTCTCTTCTCCCTTGGCAGGGAAAATAGGTTCTAAGTGTGAAGTCAGCTGCTTTTCTGGACAAAGGACAAATTTGAGCTGGATTCAGAGCTGACAATGAGACAGAACAAGGGCAGGAGGGCTGCCCACTGTAACAAAAACTATAATGGCTGGAGCCACACTGTTCTCTGCCAATCCAGCTGTATGATGGTGGTTAAAAAGAAATAATAAAATCACCAACCTCAGAATGCTTTCGCCAAATGTCTATGTTCTTGCGCTGAGCTTTCGAGAAATGGTCCCAAGCTTTTTGTCTGGTAGAAGCGTTGAAAACGGCCACAATCTGCTCAACTTTGGTGAACAAGGAAGTCAAACAAGACAAGTAATTTATGTTGTGATCACCATAGGGAAGCAAAGCAAAGACACTAGGAGTCTATGGATGATGTCATAATAGATACAACATCATCAATATCCATCCAATTTGTGCCTTTTTGTACTTACATTTTAGCAAGGTTGGGGAGGTCTCCCTTCAAGTCTGTCTCCAAAACTTTAAGTTTAAAAAATTCTAAACATGTCTGGGAAAAGGTCATGGGTACCTACATATAAGCATTCTTTAACTCTTGTTTAAAACATAATTTGGGAGAGCTACATACCTAGTCTATAGATATATGGACCCAGGCACTGACATACATATAAAAATACATAATACAATATCTGGTAAGGGAAGCCAACGTACAGTGGCTAAATGGAAAGAGCCAAACATATGTAGTTTCCTTGTATGGTCTTTATCTCAAGGACTCCACTGAAGCCTTCTGAGGATAATACTGTATCCAGGTTCCAAGATAGAGCAATGAACAGTCATGTCATATCTTCCTTCAATTGCCAGGGCCACTTTCCTTTGTATTCTTTTCTTCCTCTATTGCACTGACTGCAGCCAGCTCTCTAGCCATCATATAGATTGCAGGAGTTATCATCTCAGCTCCAAGACTAGCCAGAGCTCACCAGACTAGCAACACTGGCATGCTAATCCAATTTCCATGCCTTATGACCCTCCATAGTTCCCCATGAACATATACCATTATCATCCCATGATCACTTTTATGAGACTATCTTCCCTCTGGTTGTCAAAACAATCAAAGTTTAGACTCTATCACCTTGACTTCATTGAATCCTTCTATTGCTTTCAGGCATAGGGTGCAATTGGAGTAATACATGTTATGGGATTGTGAACAAAACTATAGGGAAAGAGATGAAATCTTAATAAAAGGTGTTAGGAGTGGAGAAAACCAAATCTAAATTCAATCCTGCTTAAGGTTTTTGATCTAGCAATGGAAGGATTAAGGGAATTTGAGCACTGAATTAATCATATGATCAAACCTGAACTTCTAAATATTTAGGTAGGAAGGCTCAGTTAAAATTAGGCTCTCATGGGGCCCGAGATTTAGCTCAGTGGTTCCAGTGCCTGCCTTGCAAGTGCAAGGTCCTCAGTTTGATCCCTGGTAACCACATACAACAATGCTGGGCATGGTGACTCACACCCACCAGCAATCAGTACTGCATACCAAGGTGAGACCCTGTCTCAAAAAAAAAAAAAAAAAGGCTCTCTTGGATGCTGACAACCTATCACTATAACTCTTTCACAAGTGAATCCCAAGGCTCTATTACAAAGAAGAACATCAAAATACTTCCAGATCTTCTAGTATCCAAGGAATTCTGAAGAGTAATGGTTTAATCAGCACAAGAGAAAACTCAATGCCATAAAGTTTAACACACAGAATAAACAAGCATATGATAGAGCAGAAGGAAATAAAAGCTCATTCCATTCATTCACAACAATGTGCATATCTTATAATGCTAATAATTACTGTTCAATCTATGGATAGTTTTCATAGGGGGCTTTTGTGTTTACTGGTTTCTACTTGAGGAAAACCTCACCTGTAAAAGTTCCTTGTTTTGGCAAATCCTGTCACCATGTCACGTGATGGATTGGTTTCATTGAATTTTCATGGGAAGATTTGCCATCCATATGGTGCACACTCCCTGAGCTTATGTAAGTTTCCTCCTCAGCCTTTTCTGGAGGAAGCAGCACTGCCAGATTAGTCACCTTGAGCTGTGAAAAATGCTGACCTTCCCTACCACCTTCCTGTAGTGTGTTGTGTGGCTAGCAGAGGAGGGATCCCAGTCAGCACCACTTCCTGGGCTTTCTGTTCATTTTGTGTGCTTGCAGGCTGGGATCAGGGTGAGTCCACTGCCTTCTGCAGAGGCATCAGAGAAGTCACCAGTCAGTTCAGATGAGATCAACCAGCAGGCTGGTTATCATGAGATTATTAAACAGTAATGGGTTCCATTGCTTTTAATAGCAAAGCTCTTTTACTGGCATCTCTTAGAAGAGGAAGAGCCACGGTGTCCTGACAGCAGAGCTGAGAAGAAAGAGCCATAAAAGTTGGAGCTGAGTATTTGGGTGATGATAGTAAAATTCTGCTATCAGTTAGGGAAGGCTCTTAATAAAATGAGGTACAGTAAAGAGAAAATTATAATGTTATGGTGGCAGGGGAGAGAAAAGAAACAGAGTGTTTATGGAGAAATATGGAGAAGCAAGCACCTAGAAGACATCCAACAGCCTAATACTGTTTAGGGGTAAAATTAGATCTACTCAAGTCTAAATGTACAGTAGATATTCCCTGATTCTTTCATTGGTGAATAAATGCTTGCTCACCAGAGAAGCAGGTGGGGCCCATTCACAGGATGGAGCTGTGGAAGGACTTCATATGAAACAAGCTGGTGGGATGGAGCTAATACTACCTGAGGACAAACCACAAAAGAAGGTGCTTGCTAACCCACAGTTATGTTGCAGGTCAAGACGATGCATCTGATTAGGCTTTGCTTGGGAGAAATGGTGGAGACTGGAATTAAGGCAGAGGCTCTTGAAGGAAGAGTAGAGCAGGAAGAGGTAGTGGGTCAGGTGGCTGACTTGTGATGCAGGAGGACAAAAGAAAGGTGAAAAAGATGACTCAAACTTGGGGAGAACCACAGAGACCAAGAGGACAAGCACAACTGGAGGTCCAAGAAAATAACTAAGGATTCACTTTTGGATACATTGAGCAAAATGATACCTGAAGGCTATCCAAACAGAAGTGAAGAATAGGCGGGGTGTTCAGAGAGAAGTCAGAATTCAGAGACTTGTCTGAAATTCTCTGGGTATTCTCCACAGTTGGTAATTATATTCTAAGTAGAGGGACTCAAAGCAAAACTAAGTGTGATTTAATTTTATATATTTATTATGAAATATTGCACTTTTCCCCTACATATTCACAAATCCTCAAAGTAGAAAAATGAAAACAGTGTAACTCAGTTTGTTTTAAAAAGACTCTTGAGGGCTGGAGATCTAGCTCAGTGGTTCCTGCGCCTGCCTCGCAAGCACAAGGTGCTGAGTTCAATCCTGGTAACCACATACAATGCTGGGTGTGGTGACTTATGCCCACCAGCCATCAATACCACATACCACAGTGCTGGGCATGATGGCTCACGCCTGTAATCCCAGCACTCGGGAGGCAGAGACAGGAGGATTGCTGAGTTCGCAGTGGCTTGCCTGGGCTAATAGTGAGCTCAGGGTCAGCCTGAACTACAAAGCGAGACCATCTCTCAAAAAAAAAAAAAAAAGACTCGAGCTATTTATGTGGCTTAGTTTATTTCTTTCATTTCTATACAGACTGTTGCTGAACCAGCCATTTGTCTTGCAAAAGACTGGAAGAAGGGTTAGGTCAACATGAATTCATCCACATTAAAGAAAAATCACCTCAGAGTATGTCCTAATGAATGTGACTCAAAGACTCTATATTTTGAAAAACATAAATCTGTATGACCGCGGAACTGATGTAGCAGGACTACATATTCTTCATTGTGGATGATGTCAAATCACTTCTCAATGCATAGAGAAGCCACAAGTAGTTACTAATTAAAAGAAAAATTAGTTCTTTTCTCAGAGATAAACAACAAACAAGATAGCACTGACATTTGTTTAAAACATAGTTTACACAAATTTGTGCATAGGCAAAAAAAGTTCAGATTGAAGAAGAGCCCAGTCCCTGGCTTAACTAACTCCAGTTTGTTCCTTCCTGGTTACATTTACCATCTTAAAACTTTTTTTCTTTTCCAAGTCACTCTCTTTTGCATTCATCTTCAATTCCAGGTAGAATAGGTCTGTTGGCTAGATATCTTTATAGCAAAGGACTAAAAATACTCCCAAGCAATGCAAGCCTTGCAAGGCAGACCATTCCATAACGAGACTGTCCTAACGGTGCACGATTACTTCACATGGAAACAATTACCCTGTTGAGAATGATGGCTTTCATAGAGATAGTGATCAGCCTGACCAACTTCTGACCAGAACAGGCACTTATCTATCTCTATGCCTGGATCACTTAGGCATATACCCAACTTTTGCCTTTGTTCTGTCTTTCAATACACCACCAAAGTTCCTGTCAGCTCCCAAGGCAGGATCTCAAACTCATTTATCTATTCTTCTCAGTGTGGTCATGCTGATGAAGCTCCCATCCCACCTTGCACCACTGCTGGTCTTCCTGATTGGCATTCTGGAATGAGTGTGAGCCTGGCCTATTGGGCCCCTCAGACCTAACACCCTGATGAGATCAACTCCCTACTGAATACCTGTGAAGTCAATCACAATTGAGACTGTGTCACATAAAAAGCCTAAGTCCTAATTGTGATCCCTGGTACTGAAAAACAAAATCCTAAGTCCTGCTCCATGATTGGTGATTACTTATTCAAGAAGGTATAACCCCAAAATTTGGAAGTACTGACAATGGAAAAAGCTCATAGAAAACTTAACTTTACCCTTTGGCCCTTACAAAGTCTTCCCATAAATTGTTTTAAGTGTTTTACCTAAGCTAGGTTGGTCGAAGATCTTAAGAAAATCAACCAATCAATTCTTTAAAAGTTTGTATGAGTATCAGTCATAGATATGACATATTAATGGAGTCCCAAGAATACCCTGCAGGTTTAAATGAATGTAAAGGATGAAAGAAGAGAGCAATGGCCAGACTGTAACTGCTGCATAGCTGCAGTCCAAGCAGCCCACCTGTAATTACTCATTAGATCACACATGTACACATGTGGGGACACAGCACAAAACACACATATACACACAAACACACACACATCCATGTACATACATATTCTTGGAAATTTCAAAACAATAAAATTCTAGGACTTTCAGAACTTCTTTTGCTCTTCTCCCCAACTCATAATGTTTGGGCATCTGGTGAGTTTACAGCACACCTCTTACTTGACTAAGTACTTTACCTTGAGAAGCACTTGTCTTTATAGAGACTTCCCAGGAAGAGAAACCTCAGAACAGGAATTCCATTTAAGCCAGGACAGACCATGTTTAAGCAATCTCCCCCAGAAAGAGGAGGGCATAGAAGGAAAATCTCAAATTTCTGTCTCTACAGATTGCCAAAGTTGGAACTCGGGGCAGAGAAGCACTGAAGTATGAAAAGAGAAAGGCCCGACTCTGCCAGAGCACATAGCTCTTTCTCCTGCAGGGCTCTCTCTCCTCACAGTCTTCCTTCCTACTTCCTGTTCCAGCTGAATAGCTGGCAAAGAGTCTTAAATCCATTTAGCGCCCCAAATATCTGTAGCAACTGATTACATCCTTCCAGGCTGTAGGCTTGCCTACATAAAGCACCTCAAACAGATTTTTCAAGCAGAATTTTTGTTTTTAATACTGTCTGGGCTCACGATAGAGCCTTAACTCTACACGTTTCAGAGGTACTTTTTTCTTCAAGGGATAACATTTTTCTAAATCCTCCATGAATAGCTCAGAAGAGGTTTTCCAAGGCATACCACAAATGAAATGGTTGACCTCCCCCACTCTAACTTGTTATTGTTGATTTTAAATACTAAAAGCTGGGGCAGAATTCTTTTAGGAGAGAATGAGTTGCAAAAGAAAGAGATTTTGGATGCAGTGCTGGAACTGATGCTTCCTGGCCAAAAAGATAGGGAGGAGGAAGTGCAGGGTCCGGAAGGCCCTCTGGACGGCCCTCTGGACCAGGGAGGGAGGAAAAGTGGGTCAGTGGGCAGACAGAAAGGCTATGAAGGAGTCCCCCAGAAACCCATGGGCTTACTCTCATAGCTGGGGTACAGGACTTTGCACAGCTCCCCAGTTGCCTGTTGGGAAGTCTAGGAAACAGGAGAATGTGCTCAGACTGAGAATTTGAGAGGGCCTGGACTGGAATTTCAGCTGAACAGGAATAAAGGCTTTGGGGCTTCTGTCTTGAGATGAGTAAAAGGAGCACTACGTGATACTGTGAACCCATTACAGCCCTGTTAAACATAAACCTAAAAGAGCAGCCACAGATATTCTGTCCTAGACCTCCTAGCTAGGTGAAGCCAGATTTGTTCTGGTTAGAGAATGGGTATGGAAGCAGAAAGAGAAATGTGCTGATCATATTCTAAAAAAAGGGAAGATGCTTTTAGCAAACTTCAAGCAAGTAGCAAATGGTTAAGTTGCTTAAGTAAATGGAAAGATATCAGGCAGAGTAACTTTTTAAAGACCTGAGAAGCTCAGAACATTTTAGGGCAGTACAAATCCCTTTGCTCATGTACATGTTCATATATTATGGAAAGCAACAAAACAAAAAGCCAGCACATTATAATTGCAATGGTTCTTTACAATATTTAGCATTTACACAGCTTTTTACATCCTACAAATTCTTTGCCTAAATTACTCCACTGACAATAAAAGCAATATATCAAACCAGAATGAAAAGTAGAAGTCTACCTTTCCTTTTAGATCACCCTGGCCTATTTCTCCCCAAAGTATTAAGAGTCTAGCAAGTTTATCCAAAGAAAATATTATTCATATATTAAGTTTGTATTTCTAATACCTTTTTATATGTGTAAGAGTGCTAATATTATATACACTGTTTTGCATGTTATTTTTTCACTTGTCATAGCCTGGAAATTATTCATATGTATATTATTAGTAACATTGAAATGAACATCTTCAGACATTCATGGTTTGAAATTGTTACATAGTTACTTTTTAAAAAGTTCTTAGTAGACCAGGTAGATAAAAGAGTATCTGAATTATTAATTTTGAGAGCTACTGCCAAATTGTCCTGAAATTTACACCCATAAGTAGTTTTTAGTTTCTCTTTCCCCTAAAGTGGGTAATTAGACTTAATGTCTGTTGTTTTTGATATATGACAGAAGGCAAGAATTACATGATAGCCAGTATCTATATATGAACTTCCCTTATAAGTGACAGAAACAACCCCATGTTCTTTTCACACTGTTAAGAATCATCCTGGGGCCGGAGGGTTAGCTCAGTGGTTCCGGCGCCTGCCTTGCAAGCGTAAGGACCTGAGTTTGATCCCCGGTTACCACATATAATGCTGGGCGTGGTGGCTCACGCCTGTAATCCCAGCACTCGGGAGGCAGAGACGGGAGGATTGCTGAGTTCGCGGCGGCTTGCCTGGGCACCATAGTGAGCTCAGGGCCAGCCTGA
>PVIC010050491.1:0-12793 GCA_004025085.1 Thryonomys swinderianus
CCCTTTTCCCTTTGAATATTTTCTATTTCACAATATTTATCATACATTCTAAAACTCATTTACATCTTCAGATTCTCATACCAGAGAAAAGATACAGTATTCACACATCTATCACCTATTTACTTCACTTATGAGTACGTTCTCAACATAGTTTGTTGCCTTTTCACTCTGCCAGTGGTTTCTTTTACTATGCAGAAGGTTTTTAATGGGATAAGATTCCAGTTGTTGATTCCTTCTGCTAGTTCTCCTGCTGTAAATGTTTTGTTGATAAAGTTGTACTCTAAGCCAGTGCCTCCAAGAATTCTTCCTGACCTGTTTTCCAGTAGGTTTAGTGTTTCTGTTTTATTGCTTATGTCTCTAATCCACTTTGATTTTAGTTCAGTACACAGGGAAATAGATAGGTTTAGCTTTAGTCTTTGGCAATTTGAAGCCCAGTTTTTCCAGCACTGTCTGTTAAAGAGGCTGTCTTTCCCTCATTGAAGATATTTGGCTCCTTTGTCAAAGATAAGGTGGTTTAGTGTATATGGAGTTGTTTTTGGGTCTTCTAATCTATTCCACTGATCCTTGGGTATATTACTTTGCCAGTACCACACAGTTTTTATCATGGTGTCTTTGCAGTATAGTTTCAAGTTGGGAATCATAATAATTGCTCTCATGTGCTTGTTGCTTAGAATTGCTTTTGTTATTCTAGATCTTTTGTGGTTTCAGATGATTTTTTGGACTATTTTATCTACATCTGTGAAATATGGTGTTGGGAAGATTCAATCAGAATTGCATTGAATTGGTATAGTAGTTGTAGGAGTGTAGCCATTTTGACAATGTTAGTTCTTCCTACCCATGAATAAGGGAATGCCTTTACATTTTCTGATATCCTCTTCAATCTCCTTTTTCAGTGTGCTATAGTTTTTGTAGTAAAGGTCTTTCACTTCTTTTGTTAGACTGATTCCTAGATATTTTGTTAATTTTAGATGCTATTGTGAAAGGGCTTGCCTCCACAATTTCACTCTCAGGGAGTCTGTTGTTTGTATATAGAAAGGCTATTGATTTTTTGAGCATTGACCCTGTATCCAGGTACACTACTAAATTGGCAGTAAAGTCCAGTTATCTTTTTTGGTTGAGTTTTTAGGATTTTCTATATAGAGTATCATGTCATCAGCAAATAATGACAATGTAACTTCTTCCTTTCTTATCTTTATTCCTTTTATTTCTTTCTCTTTCCTAATTGCTATAGCTAATGTTTCCAGTACTATAATGAACAGGAGTGGTGATAGTGGTCATCCTTGTCTTGTTCCTGATCTTGGTATGAAAGGCTTCAGTTTTTGACCATTTAGAATCATGCTGGGTATAGGTTTCTCATAAATAGCTTTTATTAGTTTGAGTTAAAGTCCATCTATTTCTATTTTCTGTAGCATTTTGATCATAAATGGGTGTTAGATTTTGTCAAATGCTTTTTCTGCATCTATTGCAATGACCATATGGCTATTGTCCTTGAGTTGTTAATGTAGTGTATTACATTTACTGATTTACATATGTTGAACCGTCCTTGCATCCCTGGAGTGAATCCAGCTTGGTCAAGGTGTATGATCTCGATGATTTTCTATATTCTGTTTACCAGTATTCTATTGAAGATTTTTATATCAATGTTCATTAGGGAGATTGGGCCATAGTTTTCTTTTTTGGTTGGGTCTTTCTCTGCTTTTGGAATGAAAGTAATGGTTGCTTCCAGGAGTAAATTTGGGGGTATCACTTCCCTTTTGATTTCGCTGGTGGCAGCAGGAGAGTTGCAGGCTTGGCTGCCTTCAGTGGCACCGAACTCCTTTGCCACTGAGATTTCCTGAGAGCTCTGCTGTGCTGCAGTTGCCTGGTCTATTCTGCAAGCCTCTAAATATATGTATTTGTAAGTTGTTTATCAGTGTTACCATCAGCTGCACACATTTTTTCACTCTTTTTTTTACACCATTAGGTACCTGTATTAGATGTTTATATGGATATATATATAATATTAGTAATTTTTAAATTAAAATAGAACCTTATTATACATGTTAATTAGGATATTTTATTTTGAATTTACTGTATTTATATATATAAAATGGCACCCAACCATATAATTCATTCTAAATCTTGTTTAAAAGAATGACATTTCATGACGCATTGTAAACTATTCCTTCTTTTATTTATTAGAAATAATATTATTTTCCTCCAGGTTTTCCAATCATGAGTAATGTTGAATTAAACATAACTACAGTATAGATATATGCTTGTGTATTAGTATTTCCATTTTTTAGCCTAGCAACCAAAAGCCACATTGCTGAATAGAAGGGTAAGTATAATTTGAATTTTAATAGATGCTGCTATATAATTTTCTCCAAATGAAATAATTTCTTCTGTCAGCAACTCACAAGAGTGTAATTTCCTCAGCTCCTCAATGGCTTGGTGATACATGGTATTGATATTTAAAACTTTTTGCTTTAAAACACTTTTAAACGTACATTTCTCTGATTACTAGTGAACACTGACCTATTTCCATTTTTCTGAATTTTAAGTTTTTCTTTTACATTAACGAGCTTTTTAGACATACTATAAGCATGAAAAATTTTATTTTTAGTCTTTCTCTTTTGATTTGGCTTTTGCTGTCCATCAAAAAATATGTAGAGTTAAACATGTTTTTCTTTTCTTTTGGGTTTCTGGGTTTCCTTTTTGTATAAAAAGGTGTCTCTTCCAAACCTAAGTGATTTCAGTTTTTCCACTTGTAATTTGCTTAATAATTATTTATAATCTTTAATGGAATTTAGACATTCAAATACTGCATCCTAACAGAATCCCTAAATTCTTTTGCCCAAAATAGTGATGAATATGAGGACTTCAGATTCAGTGATAATATTGGGAAAGATTTCTTTCAGAAAAAGAAAAGGAATTAGAAGAGATACTAATCTCATTAGCAGCTGGTATTTGCTTTAAGGGTTATCTTACCCACCCTGTGAGGCAACCCCACAACATGTGCCAGTTTCCTGAAACTGCATCTTTGCAGTTTAACTCTTCCATGATAGGAGCACAATTTAGCTGCTGGGCGCCTTGAACAACCACTGATGCTTGTGTGACTGTATCATGCATGACTGTACCACTTCTACTACCAAAGGTAAAACCTACCTGATGCGATAGTCATGGAGTGCCATGGTGGTACAAACCAACAGGAACGTGTTAAATCACAAATCCTCAACAAACAATACCTATTTAGTACTTTACTATTTATAAAAAGACCTCACATCCTCAATGTATTTGTATGGGCTCCACAACTCATAAAATGAAATATATACAAGTTTTTATCCTCTTTCAACTTAAGAGGGAAGGACAGGGACCATCAGGGAGGTAGGTGAGTGACTCACTTTCATCTCATCTAAAATGGGCATAGGCCTTTGCCCCAGGTTTCCTGATTCCAGATCAAATCTTTCTCTGGGTTACTGTAAGCATATTCTCAAAGTGAACCATGGACTTTAATGGGACAGTAAGATTTGGGGGAAGAAAGATGGAGGAATGAAAGAAGGAAAGTCTGTTTCCATTTCTGAATCATTGCACTGAGATCTGGGCTAGGGTTAGGCTTAAGATTAACAAAATTTTAAAAAGGCCGGAGATGCATCTCAGCACTCAGTGAACTCTTACCTAGTGTGTGCAAGGCACTGGCTTTATTCCTTTGTACTGAAAAAAAGTTTCCATTGAGTTGTATTGAAATTCATTACTTCATAGAATTAAAGACTTACCTGAACAAGCACAGGGTTTTAAAAATCGTAGTAGAGGAAGTGTTTGCAGAACAAACCATCCTGTACCTACTCTAGCGGGAAGCCGTGCCACCCAGAGTTCCCCTTGGTCAAGCCACTCGCAGTCTTGCTTCCCCTTCAGGAGTGAGAAGCAGCTCTCAAGTGTGTCAACTGAGCTTTACATGCACACTCCATGCCCTGGTCTACCATGCTGGCCTTTAGAGCTAGGGCCTAGAGTACTTGGTGTGCTCCAGAGGCACCTGAGTTAATGCCTTCACTACTCATCTCCGGAGAAAATCCAGCCACGGCAGACACGAGGGCATGAACAGCAGATGCTGCATTGTGACATAGGCACATTAATGTTGGATGCCAACCCGGGTCCCACTGGAGAGGGACTGGAGAAAGCAGAGGGGCCTAATGAAAATCAAGCAACAAGCTTTGCAGTCATGGCGAGCATCACAGAACTTGCCTGTTCCTGGCTGGTCGGTTGCCATAGAAACCTGTGCTTGTAGAGTTTCTGAGTGCAGCAGCTCGAAGAGGACACTTACTTTACCCTACTCCAGTGCTGTTGGAAGAAGTGGAATAAATCAGTTCTAGTAGGTGCAGGTTTGCTGAGGCCTCCTGTGTGATAGAGACTCTGGAGGACACATGGATGAGCATGTAGTCTCTACAACAGCTCCATGGAACACGAGCAGTTCACTAGCCCAGGTGGGAGCAGAACAATACATTTTTCCTGTGCAGAAGGTGAAGACCAGAGGTGGAGTTGAGATTTAAGCAGAGCTCTGTGTGAAGGATCAGGAAGAGTTTGCTGGGAGGAAGCTGGGTGGAACATCATTATAGGGAATAGACTGAGCAAAGGCATGGAAGCACGGCAGGCTGCACAGAGTGCTAAGTCTGATAAACAAATCCATCTCTGTAGCATAATGAGGTCTGAGAATTACTGTCAAGCATTATTAACTCCTGCTTTCCCACTTCCAAATGGATGGATAATAGTCCTCTAGCGAGGCTGAAGTTATCATAGCATGGACAAAAAGTGTGGGCAGAGCAAGAAAATAACATAGAAGGGAGGATGTTTATCTGCTAAAGAAAAAAGATGTTTTCAATTCTCCTGAATTTACTCATCAACAGAAAATGCTTTTGAGCCACATGAGCCTTGGTTTGATTGTAATCTTAATAAGTAAAGGATGTAGGAAGTCACTTTAACATACTTGACTCTGGGTATGCGTTTTTTTGTTTTGTTTTGTTTTGTTTTATATGTTTGTTGGAGAGACACCATTGTCATCATAAAACCTTATTGAAGATTTAAAAATATAAACAGTTTATTCCAAGAGCCTACAACAGTGCATGGCATGTAGTAGTTGTTTAAAGTTTTTCAACTATTTTTTTTTTTTTTGAGACAGGGTCTCGCTTTGTAGTTCAGGCTAGCTCTGAGCTCACTATGTAGCCCAGACAAGCCTCGAACTCAGCAATCCTCCTGTCTCTGCCTCCCGAGTGCTGGGATTACAGGCGTGAGCCACCACGCCCGGCGAGTTTTTCAACTATTTTTAAAAGTGGTAATTTGAATCATGTCTATGCTTTGTGTATCTCTTCTGTGAAATTTTAAGGGTTTCTGATAAGGTTATGATATGTAAAATAAATCAGTGTGATGCAATTTTAAAGCTCAAAGATGATCAAGAATTGATCAAATTTAATGTTATCTATCTGTGTATCAAGGAAAAGTTAGCTTGTAATATGATTCTTGTGTACTGCAGTTGGCTGGTTAGTGGGTAGGACAAACCTACAGTTTAAAAATTGGGACTGACTCCAGTGTTCCTGCTATAGTACCTCGGCTGATGATCTCACTGTTACCCATCATTTAAGTGCATGCCCGACAGTCAAACCTCAGGAACACACTAAAGGACTGACAGTAACATCACTTATCTCACTCACTTAAATCTAATTGGCAAAGTGTAGCTTTTCATGGAAAACTGAAGGGGAATAAGAATTTTTCCATCTAAATATTAACAGTGAATTCATTATGTTCTCTCAATGAGAAAGTTACATAATTGTGTTTCATGCTTGTCTTAACCTAGTGACGTTTGTAACATTAAAACTCATCAACAGAGCAGGTCAAAATAATTTCAGAACTAAATGAAAAATCCTTTCATATTTGGCTTAGGTTAAGCTGCATTTAGTACTGCTGACCATGTTCTAACCCTCTTCTACTTAGGGCTGTCCAAGTCACTATATCCCCACAAGAGGAGTAGTGTTTTCCCCAAAGGCTCATCCCTGTCTCAGCTGGCTCAACATCAGTCTCTCTCTGCTGATGGCACCCCAAGTGTCTATGGATGAAATCCCTCTCTCCTCTGCTTCCTGTGTTGTCTCAGGAGATAATGCATCCTCTTCTCCATTGTCCCCTTTTTATAGAGCCTTATTTCAAGTCTTCTCAGTAGATGTATGCTCACAACTGGTTTTCCACTAGCAATTTCTTATTAGTCACCAACGCTCATGAGCTGTCAGCATAGTACCAAGTTCTGAACCAAGAAATGGTTTTATGAGAGTTCATTAACTTAATATAACTCCGTAAAGGATAAATTTATCACCATCCTTTTCAGATGAGCTGAGAGGAGTTAAACACACTAAATGACTTCTAAGTAGTAGCACTAGGACTCGAGACAGCAGCAGGACTCCAGGCTACAGATCTACGCAGCACACAAATGAACAGTTGGTGAACAGCGGATGGCTGTGCCCCGTGCAATGAAAACATAAAGGAAACAGCCACTCTGAGTGACAAAAATCACTTCTCGGCCATTTTACACACAAGGAAACAGAGGCATAGAATGGGAAGCAGCCTCTGTAGTCTGGGTGCGTTCTTCCTCTCTCTAATTACGCACCCTCAAGAAGTGAAGCCTTGGCATGTCAGGTCAGGTCTTTCCGGCAGGCACTGAGTGTTGTTTTTCAAAACCATTGAACTCAGGAACACAACCGCCTCTGCAAGTGGTGGGCCAGACAGCAAGGAGTTGAGGCGGGTAAGCCGGAGTAGCAAGAGCAGAAGTGTTTGGTCCCTTGCCCAGAGTTGAGTGGCTGTGGCAGCAGGCTGGGTGTGCACTGAGTTGAGACCACGTGGTCTTCAGGATGTGGACAACCTGACCCCGAAACCCTGACTTTCCATTGGCAGCAATCAGTGAAGCTGCACAAGCTTGTGGAAGATCACAACAAAGTCCAGGTTGCCGTCATTGTGAAAGACAAAGGTGAGCGTTATGTCCCTTGCCAGCACCCTACCATGTCAGAGTAGAATTCTTCTCATTCGTCCTTATTAGTCAAGGAGAAATAGTCTTTTGTGACTGAACTCAGGACAGACCACAGTGAGACAGTTCAGGCATCTGAGACATGAAATGACAGGAGGAGAAGCTTCGCAAATGCTGCTCCCGCTTCTGCGGGTCCTAGAGCTGCAGCCTCACTCACTTTGATGCCCCCGGCCTCTTGCTTGCCTCTGCTTTAGCCCAGCCCTAGGGACTCATGGCTCCTCGAGGTCTGGTCACTACGGAGGCCCTCTGCCCTCCATATTTCATTTACTTAACTATTACTAAGGAAGCCTTCCTCAGGAACTAATGCAAAGACCCTGAAGCATCTTTTAGGTTCTGGTTGACGCTTGGCACTGGCTCTCAGCCACCCGGGAGTGGACTGGTCACTGAGCTTTTCTAGGAAACGAGGGCCCGCACTGTGGGACAGCGGAGAGCTGTTTGGACAAGTGACCAGAGGTACCAGTCCACCGAGGCAAAGGTGCCCAGGGGTCAGGCGCCTAGGCAAAGAGCAAACAGCAGCCAGGGGGCACTTTTCCTCCCACCAGTGCCCTTGCGTGTTCTCCACTGTGCTCTGTGTACAGACTCCAAAGGGAACTCAGCGGCTGAGCTAATCCTTCGCCGTGTTCCCGGAGCCTCCTCCCTATTCTTGGTTCTCTTGGCATGTTCAGCTGAGGGAAAGGGGTCTGAGTGGGCACACAGGTGGGCTAGCTGTAGGCCAACAGGTTGGCGAGCGGCCTTAGTCATCTTAACTCTAATGTCAAGACAGGAAGCGATCAGCTACTCATGGCAATTTTGCTACCGCGTAGGTTTGCAGGAGCTGGAATCCCGTCTCTTGGTTCCCGGAGATATTCTTATCCTGCCAGGAAAACTGTCCCTGCCGTGTGATGCTGTTCTGATCGACGGGAGCTGTGTGATGAATGAAGGCATGCTCACAGGTACGCGGTTGTCATGGAGCCTCGCTTCCATGTCTGATAGCTAAGCTCTAGGTGAGCAAATCAGACCCACACGAACTTGCTGACCTAGTCCCAGGCCCCCTGCTAAGGCCTGGAGGGCTAGAAGAGGGAGACGCGCCCAGCCTTTCACTCACACAGAGACACAATAACCTGGGCAGGCAGCATCAACAGGAGGGTAATTAAGCCACAAGAAACATACAACTATGAGAAACATTTAATACCCTATGTGCCTAACTGTCCAATGTGTGTGGTGGACAGGGTGAGTGAAAGAGGCTTGAATGGGCAAACGGATCGGAACAATTCCTTCATAAATAGGAGAATTGTTTATACACACATATCCAAGCAAAATCCTAAGGCTAGCAACCCCCACCATTGGAAGTGTGTAGAGCTTTTATTTAGACCTGTACTCTGTGGATAGAAAACTACCAATCTCTATGTTTCACTGGAAAGTTTGTGTTGACGATTAGGACACAGACAACAGTCAGTTCTCTTTTTAATTTGTTTTTGTGGTTGCTCTGAATGTGCAAAAAACTGGTCTTCCAGTTATAGCCGGAATGGTCCTAGTTTTCATTTATAGTTTGTAAAGTCTCATTATATTTATGTAAGGCATTATTCATAAAATATTCTTAAGGCATAGAAACCCCACAAAGCACAGCACATTGCACAAAAGAGGCTACAGCAACATAGAGACCAAAAGCTGTTTGTCTTTTGTGCTTACAGATTGTTGACTTTTCCCTATTTTCAAATGGTATAAAGTCAGGGAGAAAAAGCATACACAAAGCTTTAACACAACCTAAATGCAACAAATGTTCATTATCTATTCCTGAATTGTTCAACATAAGCAGATTTCACATTAAAAATGGGTCTGCTTAATTTAAAATCAAGACAAGAAAATGTAGTAAACACAAATATGTTTAGTATAATTACAAAATATCCCTTTTATGTGTTGAAATCCAACTGCCTTATAATGACAGTGATGAGGATTTGCATACTGATCATATCTTTTATTCAGAGTGTTGCCATAGTACCCATCACGCAAACCTCCAGGTCAAGAAAAACTGTCCTTGTTACTCAAAGGCAGCAACTGTCTCCTGTCTCTCCAGCTTGGAGGAACGGAGTAGCTTCTCTTGCTAGTGGCACATAGAGGCAGCGGGAAAATCGGCAGGAGCCACAGAAAGGCTTAAGACCTCTGCCTGGTCCTTTTCCTCCCTCTGACTGAGGTCGGTGTACAGTACCTGCCCTGACGCTTGGAAAAACTCACAGAGGCCCAAAGAATTAGCAATGGAAAATCATGCTATCACTCTACCAGGGTACAAAACTGACCTCAAATGACTGTAAGTTGCAAGTGGCTTTTTCTGATGCCCATTTCTGGAAAGATGAAAATCACCAGCACTGATATCTATGTAACCAAGGTAAATTGTGGAGACAGATACATTAAATATCATATATATATATATAGATGTAGATATAGATAGATATAGATATAGTTATATTAAATACCATATATAATAGAATACATATATAAAATATAGAAAACATATATTAAATAGAATACATATATATGTATGTATTTCTCATGAATTTCTTCAAGAAACCTAACCCCTAGCATGTTTTAAACGCTCTGTTGCATCGCCTACATGGGTTCTTGCACTAATGCACATAATGTTGCTGCAAAGGATCCTGGTTGAACCATCAGAAGATTAGGGTTGGATTTCTGAAACTACAAATGTATTCCCAAGATACTTATCCCCAAATATGATTTCAGATCTAGTTTTTTTCCACGTGCGGAGTAGCCCTTTGCATCTACAGAAGTTCTTATTTACATAAAAATAAATCTAGTGCATACTCCTAGCACTTCTGTCGCAACTTAGGTTTTATAAATAACTTTTGCCTCTGCCTTTGTCATGGCATGAAGCTAATTAGAGTAGGAGCTATTTTAATACCAATTTATATATGAAGAAACTGCAGTGAAAGACACCAGAGCTGCTCAGCAGGTGAGTAACAATCAGCAGCAGAGATGGTGTCTGTCCCAGACATGCAGGACACAGAGGGAGGAAGGAGGTTCTAAGGGTGCAGAGCTGCCTCCCCCAGAAGGCATTCCCACAGTGCTGCCCATTGCTAGAACCTTCCTTCTGCTCATCTCCTCAGCTTTGTCCCGCTGCCACAAACAACTGTGAAAGAGGCTCTGTTTTTTTATAACTCTGGAATTTTTACTTTAGTTTCAAACTGTCCCATTCCACAAAATGTCCAGTATGAATACCTGGAGGAAGCCAATGGTCCTCCCGGTCTGTTTGTTGGCAGTCCATCCAGCCCTTGATTTCTTGCATAGGTTGTATCAGGCGTGGAGACGGGGAGTGTGCTTTTGAGCTTCTCCCCTTTCAGGTGATCCTGAGCTACCCTAACCCGTCCAAGGCCTGTCCACGGACTGTCCAGGTGCTGTTAATCTGTGTTTCCAAACCTGACTGCACAGTCCCCCATCATACTGAGGTGCAAGCCCCTTTTCCTTAGGGACAAATGGCATAGGTCCCCTCTGCATTCTCTTTCAATGCCAGCCAGTGGTCTTTAATTTAGGTAGGTTACTCCGAGGTCATCCCTCCACTCCACGGTCAAATTTATGAATGACTTAAACCTCCAAATCTTTCATCAACTCCCCTGTTCATTTGCTCCATCTCCTTTCCTGAGACAATGATCCTGTGGAAGATTTAGGACCATTCCAAGGGGAGAAGCCAAGAGGCAACACTGACTGTCACGAAGGGGAGAATCTATTCACGTTTTACACTTTTTTCTTAGCACAATAGCTTTTTTTTTTTCTTAGTTTCACTATGTAGTTGGCTTTGCATCCACATTTTACATATTGTTTATGTAACTTGCAACTCTGATGAGGTGTGCAAATCAGAGACCTGGAGAGGGTGAATGATTTTCTTACTGTAATTTTCTTATCAACCTAAGCATGGTGTAGCCGAGCACTGGATTCATTTGTTCTCTTATGCTTCTGCTCGTTTCACAGACGAGTATTAGCAAGCACTGACTGGAATGCAGGGCTGGACAAGGCAGATGAGACTTCTGACCTCATGGAGCTGACATTCTAGTGGAGGGAATGGAAAATATATGAACTGGGAGTGAATGGGGACGATACTATATACACGACACACACCACCAACAATTATGCTCTATGAGGAAAATACATCACCAAAACCCAGGCATTTTGGCCCCAGAGCCTGTACTTCTAATCAGTGCTTCTCTCCCAAAGGATGCTGAGGCAGGGGTGCCAGTCACTGTGCCACGGGTTGCTCCCCTCTCTCCACCCCCGGAAGCTTTGACTGACCTGAGTGTAGGGCGACCCAAGCTGTCACACAAACCCCCACAATGGTCAGGTCACTCTGACATCCTGCCGGAGGGGCCAGTATCAGTTAATAGGTCAAATCTACTCTCTTCTTCTCATCTCCCCTTTCTTGCATCCTACTCCCTTCTTCTGCTTATTCATCAGTCTGTTGAATAGAAGTTCAGAAGCACCTTCTCTGGGCCAGGCACTGTGCTGTGTGTCGGAGTCACACCAAAATAAATCTTTATAGTCTCGAGTCCAAGGCTCAGAAATGTCAGTAAACAAGGACATGACATTTCAAACAGAGTCAGCACGGGGAGGCACTTGGCTCTCTGGGGCAAGGGAAAGAATTTCTGTTTGACGGCCACAGTCCCAGAACCAAGCTCTCCAGGTGCCTGTGAATGATGAAAGCATTCCTTTCTAAACCCAGCCCAGGCTCCTTCAACCCCAGCATTTTGTAAGTGAATACATCCTTCCCTGGGCTCCTCAGAAAGTCCAAACCATGAAATTTCCCATCAATACGTGAATAGTGTAAGGGACTTGAAAGTTATTTCTGGGTAAAGTCAATTGATCTGAATGTCATCTCTTGAACAGAATCCTTGGGTGGCTTTCATCTTTGATTGGTCAATAAAGGTGTCCCTCCAATTCCACTGACTGTGTGGTGCGGAGAAAACGTCTTTAGCACTGCACAGCTGAAACAACTCTTGTGGATTAGTATTCTTGAGATGATGGAAGCAAAACCATTGTAGTTATCTCCAAACATTCTCCCATTACAAAGGCTAATTTCAAAAATAATGTGGTACAATGATTTGAAGATTTGTCAAAAGGTTCTATTCCTTGTACAATGTGATTTAGAAAGCTGTTGGTAACCCTGTAGAACAGATGAATATCCTAATTGTTTTAAAGAAAATGCCATATGGGCAATGCTTGGAAAAAGGAATTTCCTGAAGAATATTCAAAGACCATTAATAAAAATTTTATAGATCTTCTACATTGTGATATAAAAACAGTATCATAGTAGGAAACTAGCTTTGAAAAAAACACTAATAGAAAGAGCTGTACAATTGCTCTTATCTAATTTATCCATGCATTTAACAAAGATATGTATTTTGAGCCTATTATATACCACTAGGAAAAATGTAGTCTAAATAGATGTGTTAAAGTCTCTGTTCTCAGTTATTATCTAAAGAAATAAGACCTAAATATGTATAGCAATAATCAATATGATACTATTTCCAAACTGGGAAGTAACAGTGTTATTCTAATTGAACACTGAGCAAAAGACCAAAGGAATTTTAAATTCATTTTAGTGCTTTTTAAATCTGGATGCGTGGAAGTATTCTTTTTTTTAATTGAATTCTTTATTGGTACAATTTATATACATCTCAAAATCACATATAACATTGGGAAATTTGTACCAGTATATGCCACAAGTTAATTCTCATTTTTACCCATATCCCTACCCACTCCCCCTCCTCCCCC